>OX393584.1:18816571-19122852 GCA_947652605.1 Elmis aenea
AAAATGTAAATATCTCAGAAAATATTCATTTTAGGTATAGGTAAGTATTAAGAAAAGTTGAAGAAAAACAAAATGCAACAAAATGACGTATTAATATACAGGGTGTTCCATTTGAAAAAATAAAGTTATTGATGTTTGAAAATTGGGAAGTTGGCACATCTATAAGAAACACCCTGTATAATATAAATTAATTTTGATGTATTTAGACTATGACTACACCTTTTGACTTTGTATGTACAAAATATCATTTGCCAATTATTATTCATAACGTTGTGCTCTTGACAAGTATTGTACCCTGTTTTTCTGGAAATTCAAAGATTTTTTGAGATAAATTGGCAACGTCGCAAAAAAATGAAAAAAACAAAATACTGTCATATGGAGATTTTCTTGCTGAATTCGATTATGCAAAAATATACTAGGTGTTCAATTTAAAAAAAATACCTTTAGTGACGCCCCACTTTTATGAAACCCCCTGTATACTTGAAACTAATTTTAAAACATGCACGTCTAGAAATGCTATAAGTTTCATAAAAAACTTTTTTTTAATAAGTTGACATTAAGGGCAATAATGGACTTTATCGCACTAATGGCGCACCCTGTATGTAGATGTACCTATAAAAGAAAAGGAAAATGTATCCAAAAATTGTGTGTAATACTAAGATTTCTTACGTGAATTGCCAATTTGAAAATATACAGGGTGTTTCATTGGATAAATGAAACCAAAATCATATCTAGCGTCCCAGTTAATTAGATCTTAAAGTGTCTCCTTGTTGTTTTAAATTCATTCGTAAATTATTTAAGCTTTACAGGGTGGCCTATTTTCGATGCCGTACAGGGTATCTCGGTTATTACCAGAGATAAAAGAAAACTAAGTACATAGTCTCGATTTCTTTTTTCGAGAGAAATTTATTGCCTTAAACAGATTTTTGATATCTTTTTTAATTTTCGAAATATAGTCAAAAACCGATTTTTGGCAATTTTCAAAAATTTTAAATATCTCGCTTAAACGAAATTGAACATCGTTATCTTATTAAGGACAAAAAACGGCAATGAATTTCTCTCGAAAAAAGAAATTGAGTTTAGGTACTTAGTTTTTTTCTAATTATATCTGATAATAACCGAGATACCCTGCATGGGCATCGAAAATAAGCCACCCTGTACAATCATACTTGTGCATTATGATTGAAGCATGTGTGGCCTCTAAATTTTAGATTGATTTTAATGAAATTGTACAAAGTGCCCAAAAGAGATTAAAATAGCAACGTCGCCTTGTGGTATTTTTTCGCCTACATATTTTTTATCTATCGCTGATTATGTATGAGCCTGTTCATTAAAATTGATCGGAAAATTAGCATCCAGAGTAGGAACTATCAAATTTAAATATCTTTTGGTAAATTTGTCAAAATAATTTATAAAGCTAGTCGCTGTATCTTGCATAAATTTTCATGCGCCTTATAAAGTAAAACTGGATCATTAATTTAAGTTGAATTAACATTTTTAAGTTTGCTTGGTCTTTGTTTTGTATTTTATAATATACGAATATTTTAATGGTTAAGTCGAACTAAGATCTTCGTGGTTTTTGTGATTAAACAGTCTAATAAAATTTACCATTCATTTTAGTACACCCTGTGTGTGAAAAACAATACAGTGTGTCCAAAACGTATGGAATATGCTATATATCTCAGTAAATATCCACTTTGGGGAAAAATGTTTTGAATAAAAGTTGCTTGGTACTTAGTTTTCCACCATGGAACAATTTTTTTTTTTTAAATAACAAAAGCGCAATGAAAAACAATTGAATTTTTTTAAATAGCAAGGTACCCCTATATAATACTCTTTTGATAAAGAGTATTTTTCTCTTTTCAATGATGGGGTCACCTTAAAATTTAAGTTTATGCTAAGAAGCCGGCAAATATCGAACATTTAAAAGATCGTATTAGAGAAATTACACCTGAAATGGTTGGGAATGTTATAAACGGGTTTAAAAACCGAGTTTATCATTGCCAAGCTATAAATGGTTCACAGTTTGAACACTTATTGTAGATTTCGTCAAAAAAATTTAGTTCCTATAATGTTTTTGTTGGAAATAAATACTAATCAATTAAAATAATTTTTGCATTTTTCTCAAAAAGTTGCTTAAATAAGGGTACTAAAGTTTTGCATCATTGAAAAGAGAAAAAAATCTATCAAATGATATAGGGGCATTTAAAAAAATTCAATTGTTTTTCATTGCGCTTTTGTTATTCGAAAAAAAAAATTAATTTTGTCTTATGGTGGAAAACTAAGCACCAAACAACTTTTATTCAAAACATTTTTCCCTAAAGTGGATATTTACTGAGATATATAGCATATTCCATACCTTTTGAACACACTGTATTATATTTACAAATACAATTTCAACACCTACTTCGAATATATGGTTCTGAAATTTACCTCTGCTATGCTTAAAGTGTTAAAAGTTTTCTATGCTATCAAAAACTTCAGTAGCAGCAGATATTTTGATTAATCGCCCGCCTTTTGGTTCCTTTATCCGAAGGACGCACAAAGGTGTAAATATGTCGTCCTTGCTACAAATAAAGTAGTATGAAGTTCTTCAATTTTTTGGCACATATTCAAAACCCAACCATCAGCAAAATATTTTCCCCAATTTGTTTCTTGCACAAAACAAAATCTTTGCTTGTATCGGTTTGTTTTAAAACACCAACTGTATTAGTAGAAGATGTAAGAACATTGCACGCTGACTCGAGTCTCGTTTTATAATATAATTGCACTCTGTTAATACATATTTATTGTGTTTCTGAATAATTGTGGAGCTTCTTTTCAACCTGCTGTTAATAAATCTACAGGCTGTGTAATTTTCGCTTTCATTCGTTTAAAATTAATGAATTTAGTTGGTGAGAATCTTTAATAGATGCGAAAAGATAACATTCTTGGATAAGCCTTGCAACAAATCTATTTTTTATTAACAAACAAAAATGTTTGTTTTCGCAATTGTTTAGAAATTTCGACATATTTTGTCGTGATCAGATTCTGTTTTTTTTTTACACTTTCTAAGGTTTTAAAGAGGGATGAGTACAATTCCCTTGGGCAATATTTGACGCAAAATCTATATACACCTATGGTATTTTTCAGTTAGTGTTTTTTTGTACCAAAACTTTTATATATCAAAAGTTTCAACAAAAGTTTTGAAGTAAATAATATTTCAACCATCATAATTATTTTGCATTAAAAAGTTACCTATATAATGTTTTAATAATTGTCACCCTGTATATTTATACTTTTCGATATAATGTTTGTATGTTTAACGTACAGATGCAAATAAGTAATTGTTATTTTGAATTACAAACTAGACGCAATGAATCAAAAAATTTGATTATTAACATGCGACTTTACTATATTCCTTTTTATAGTAATTTTGGTATAATATTTCACATAGCTTAGCCCCTGAACTGTTTTTATTAGGTTATCTTAATCTAAATTAAATGGAATCCATAAAAGTTTGCTTCGGAACCACTATTTTATTGTTGTTGCGTTCATTCGAAGTTTTTTAGCTGTTTGGGTAGTAGTTAAAACTGCGACGATACTTAGAACTCTTCTGTAACAAATACAAAATATTTCCTGCACAGAAGCAGGAAAAACTCATTAAGTATATTTTAAAATGAACGTTTAATTATTGAGCTGGGGATAAACCAAATGCACGCTTTTGTCAGTCGTCGAACGCAATAGTTCGTCTATTATTGTAACATCCAAAAATTCCTCCAGAGAACAAAGAATGATAACAATAAAGGTGAACGTCCCTGTTCCTGCGAGACGTTTTTCTGATTTACAACGTCATGCATATTTAAAACTGTCATAAATAGACGCTAAAACGTTTAGGGCCCTTGTTCTGTTTTATTGGTAATAACGGCGTTATTATTCTTTTAATTTTAAACTTAAAGCTGCTTGGTAATCCGTTGGTGCCGTGCTTAATTACTTGGGTAGCCATTGAAATGCATTTAGGTTTGACTTTATTTTTAGAAGCAAACTTGTTAATGTTGCCAGCATTACGGGTGCACCGCTTAATTTGGACCACCATGAGTATCTCGCCTAATATTAAAGATCGAGAGTTGGTTAAACGAGGAAAAAATTACAAATAAAAGAGCTCAACTTGTAGCGATCGATATTTAGGTGTTTTGAAAAATGCATCATTAACTTATTAGGTTGATGCATAATTATCCGCCGTTTTTTCGCGACGTTTGGTTATTCGAACTTGTCGTCTACCAAGTAAATGGTAAGCAGTAATCGACGTTGATGGTGACTACTCCCCCAAATGATAATTGTACATACCGTTTTGAGTTTGTTTTCGTTTTTGATTATGTTACAATATAATTTATGTTATATTATAATTTTTTAAAAACGGCGGATAATTATGCATCCACCTAATAAAATCAGCAAAAAAATTAAGTGCGCTTTTTAGTTTTGCCTGATATTTTTTTTAGTTATAAAGTTTTGAGCATTGTGACAATTTCACATGCCACATAGCCTGGAAGGATAAGTTTTGCCATGGCACGCTTAGTTAAGAAGATAACAGTCCACTTCTAATTTTCTCTTGGCCATATTAGAATAACGGTTTTTAAAAGGCACGAGTTTTTAGGAAGATTCTTAAACGCAGTAGATATTTTTCTTAAATGATAGCTTAGCCGGCCTTAGTTTAAGCAGAAAATCTCTTATCTTACAAGCATAATTCCGTTTGCGCCACGCTCCACAATACATTCCTGTTTATTTTTTATTTAACTCATTTAGCCGACTAATTCATTGTGCTATATTGTATAGAAGTGGCAACGTTAGAAGTTTTCATGGAAGTCTTAAACTGAAGATTCACATGACGTAATTAACAAAACAATCGAATTTAGTGCTTACCTTTTTGTGACATCCTGTTAGTGTGGGAAGTTTCATTTGAATGCACCGCCTAACGGGATTGTATAAATAGCACATCATTTAAAAATTCGCAAATAATTTGTACATGGCTTTTCATCTCTTAAAAAACTAAAATGCTTAATCAGCTACCCTCGCTTTCAATATAAATTTTGTATACGCATTTTAAATAATTGTTTTTGTATGTAGACGAACATGGCGCATAACGGGGTACAGTCTTTATTTTGCCTGGAGGTGGCGCAATTTTCCGAAGTTATTTAGAACTATGTTGATACAGAGTGATCTTCTACTGTACAACAGGCAGCCATTCCTCAAATATTTGTGTGTTTGTTATATTCTGTGGCGATTTCACAATACTAGATACGTCTTCCATTGCATGTCGGTAAAACTGAGCTACATTTAAATAATACAAGTATAATAATAGTATACTGTGATATTAGAGTACTTCATTAGGATCTATTTTCGGCGTCGTCTTTCGATTTCATGTCAGAATTTTTCCGTCACGACTTTATAAGACAAAATTGAAACTCTGGGGTGGAACAGAACTGGGCCCCACGCTGTTATGTCCCGTGTGTATGCCAAAAAAATCTCCCACCAAAGTCAGCAAAAGCTGTAGACCGAATCCCTCAAATCGTTCCATAACTCCATCATGTAGTAACAGAAGAAATTGATAAAACAGATGAATGCCTGTATTATGATTATTCTGAAGAAGGGTGGATTAAATGTTTCTTTTGCCCAAAATGGGCTCACAGTTCTTGTGCGGAACTTGAAAATGATGAAGACGATGCTGCACATCTATATATATAAAAATGAATGTATGGATGTTTGTCCTTTATGCATTCCTATACCATTCATCCGATCCTGACCAAATTTGGCACAGACAATCTATAGGACCAAGGGAAGAAGATAGGCTATAAAAGAATTCCCAAAAAAATCGTCCGGAAAAGATATTGAGGTAAACGTGCCAAAATCTTTCACGCAACATTTAAATCGGGTCGTCTGGAGCGAGAATTTCGTCAAAATTTGACAATTTGACAATTTGACGTAACGTTTAAACGCTCGAACCTTCTCCGATTCGACCTTTTCGTACATGTGTCTTACCGATTCGGAATCGTCTCGCTCTCCCCGACAAGTACGTACCAAACAATCCCACTTTCGAGTTAAATTCGGACCACGAACGAGAAAAAGCGCAGGCGC
Source organism: Elmis aenea (assembly GCA_947652605.1). NCBI lineage: Eukaryota > Metazoa > Arthropoda > Insecta > Coleoptera > Elmidae > Elmis > Elmis aenea. Next base: position 18,822,683 of record OX393584.1, read on the forward strand.
GCGCCCGCACTACATACTAACGAACGTCGAAAGCCTTTTTCAAAGAGCGATTAAAAATACCCGTGGGCGTATAAAAATCGCGAACTTCTTTGAAGGGTGGTATAAAGGATCGAATTTTAATATGTGCACGCTCAGGACCTCGGAAAAAATCGCTTGCAAACGTTATTAATTAAAACGTGCAAAAATGTTCGTACTTGCATGATGGAAAACGTCATCGTGCGTACGCATTGTCAAACTTTGACAGAATAATAGAAGCGCTCAGAACATTCTGGACGATTCTCCAATTAAGCTTTATGTACATGTATCATACCAAATCGAAATCGCCTCGCTCTCCCCTAAACATACATACGAAACAATCCCAGTTTCGAGTTGAATTCATATTTGAGAATATGAAAATACGATGACATTTAAAAATAAATTGATATGTAACCTAGAAATTAAAGTATGTCAAAAGACAGTACTGTCAAACTGACAGCATAACCTAGAAATTGAAGTATGTCAATACTGTCAAACTGACAGCATAACTTAGAAATTGAATTATGTCAATACTGTCAAACTGACACCTTAACCTAGAAATTGAAGTATGTCATTGTCAACGGACCGTTGAGCTGATGACGTATATATCACAAACATCGTTGCTAAGATACGCTGTAAATGACAGTAAGACTGTTATTTGACAGTTCGTCTATTTATATATGAAAAATCAACGCATTTTCTATTTAAATATGCCTCCCAAACGGAGGGATTGGTCAATCTACACCTAAAGCAAAGAAAAAAAGCTCTAGGAGCTTCAGAAGCAGATAAGCAACGGGAAGATTGGAAACGAATCGATTACGCAATGCTCAAGCCCGTTCATCTGAAATGGACGAGCAACGGGAAGCAAGATTGAAAACTCATCGATTACGCAATGCTCAAGCCCGTTCATCTGAAATAGACGGGCAACGGGAAGCAAGATTGGAAACGAATCGATTACGCAATGCTCAAGCCCGTTCATCTGAAATGATTGGAAACGAATCGACTACACAATGCTCTCACTAGAAGAATAATTTGTTTTACATTAAATTTTGAGCTATTTATATCTCAGGAACGAAGTCAATTATGGACAAACGAAAGATAATTTTTTGCGCAAGAAGAAAAATACGCGCAAGGCGGTATCTAGCGGTGAAGGAAGGAGTGTTGTAGATAAAAATTTGAGCCAATCGATTGTTCAACGACACGCTTAGTAATAATCGATATATCTAGGAAACATAGAGACATATAACGTGCAACAAACGAAAGGTAATTTATTGCGCAAAGAGAACTTTACGCGCAAAGAGAATTCTGCGCGCAAGCCGGGATCTAGCGGTGAAGGAGCCCCGAAGGGGCTCCGGAATCGCTAGTATGAAATATAAGTTCTGAAACGTTAAATACTCCATTCTGCCCCACGTTCCCCTACATATTTTCACAGCCTTTTATATTCTGCTCTGTTTTTTACACTTGCTATATATTTTTGCAGTGTAACCGTTCCGACACCTTGTTGTAAAACTTGTTTTTCTAATCTTAATTTTCTGTCCTTTAAGGCCAAAATATTTTTTATGTTTAAATACAGCAAATACATAAAACTATAGCCAATGTTTAAAAGAAATAAAGTTAAAAACAAATAAAAGATGATTAAAAGGTAGTACAGTAGTAGGTTTTTCGGATCCGGGTACCCGGATTCGGATTCGCCAAATCCCACTGTAAATATTCGGATTCGATATTCGGATTCGATATTCGGCTTAAGATTCGACGAATCTCGGGTTGCGTCTTATTAACGCTACCAAACCAACAAAAATACTTAATTTTGCAACAAATATTATTTGATGGAGAAGATAAAAATGAAGAACTGAGGGTGATTGCGAAAATATTGCAGGTGCAGATGATGTTCAAGTGTTAACGCTGGAAGAAGAGCTTAATCAAATATTGAAAATGGTAAAACGTCGTATATTATCAAAGTCTCAAGATAAATTTGCCGGCTTTAAAAAAAAGAATTTACATTATTTTCAAATACCAAAATTAGAACGGACTATTTAGAAAAATTATATCGAGCAATCATAACTTCAAAGAGAATTTCCTCTGTAGCAAATAATTTTTGCACAAAGATTCGTTCCAGATTGTTGGATAAATCTTTAAATGCTTTAGTTGTTTGAATTTTATTTTTTGAGTAAAAATTAATTTTCTAACATTTTTATTTTACTCACAATCAGTAATACATACTAATTTTTTGTTAGCAAAATTTATTAGAGAATATATTTCAATTTATTTATTGTTGTTTTTAGTTATTTACTATAAAAAATTTATATTTCATAAATGAAACATACAATTTTTATGAAATGTACCTACTCATTAAGCCATTAAAGTATTAAGACTTTTTTTTTTGTTAAAGACTGAACTTTAATTAATTATTGCATTTAGTTCTCAAATATATATTTTTCTAAATATGATCATTAAGAGATTAAGACTCTTTAAATTATTACAGAATAAACTTTAATTAGGTATTGTTTTTGGTAATTAAATATTATCATAAAGGTACACTAATATACTTGTTATTACACTTCATACTTTAACAATGAAATACAGTGCCATATAACTGATTGAAGGCCGTTTAAATTATTAATATAAACATTAATTAACTTAACTTCGTGTTAGTAAAACCCTTTGATGCGCTACTGACAAAACTGACAACCGCTAACAAATATTGTAAATCGTCTGTAATTTTTAAATTTGCGAAATTCATACACTATACATTTTTTATAGCACTGTACCTCATTTTATTTTTGAACTGAATTCGAATCCGAATTCGGATTCGTAAAATAATCGTGAATTAGATTCGGATTCGTCGAATCCAAAAACACCGAATCTTCCCAAACCCTACTACAGTAGCTCTTTAAATATTCTGCAGAAAACCCTGTAGCTCTATCTTGTGAAATAAAGTTGTTACATGACTGGGAAGTTCTTACTGGGACATCCTGTATACGTAATAGTTAAAACAGGAAATCGTACTTTTTCGTATTGTTGCTTTGATCAGTGTTCTCGAAATCAAGTTTGAAAAATTTGTTGCTTTTGTGTATATCTAATTTATTTCTTTGTTAGCAATTGAGTATTTGACGTCTTTACTCATTGTATTTGTTTGTTTCAGGTATGTCTTCAGGAATTATTCTCGAGGCTGCTTTATTTAGTGGAAAATACTACAAGTGAGTTAAAACCATGTAAAAAAATTGAGTTGTTTAGTGGCTTTTTAAGCAAGTTTCAGCAAATTTAAAAATTAAAAAAGCCAAGTTTGTGGCAATTAACCTTTTAAACCTACTTTTTTATCAGATAATTTAAAATGTAATAACGTATGAACAGATGTAGCGTTTTTAAATTCTTTTTACGCAGCTGGCATGTTGATATTCTTTGATTGTTCTGATCGAAAGCATAAACAAAGTGGCGTATTTTTCCTCCGCTATTTTTAAGCTTAGACAGTTGTTGATACAATTTTTATGTTTTCGTGTTTTTGTAGTCACATATCTGTAGGAAATTCAGTTCGCTTTGTTGTGTTGTATGGGCATTGTAACAATTGTGTTCGTAACAGTTGTTGGACGATAAAATAAGAACAAGTTTAATTTTTTTTAGCTGACGTTAGTACTTTAACCTGTTTAAGTTATATAGCTAAATTGCTGTTATTAAAGAACCTATTAAATACAGCAAGTGAGCAGTTGTTTACTAGATCAGGGATGCGCAAACTAGGGGGCGCGCCCCTATTTGGGGGCGCGACGAACGATATGGGGGGCGCAATGACAGCCATGATATAATTTTTGAAGAAAATGTTTAGTTTTTTTTAACATTTCATATATTTTTTCTGTTTACAATGTTGTATTTCTGTAATATTTCGTATCGGTTGATCGAAAATTATTGATGCCTGCTAACTTTAAAGCAACACAAAAAAATGTGGGGGCGCAAGTTGACATGCTGAAAAAAATGGGGGCGTGGCATGAAAAGTTTGCGCACCCCTGTACTAGATTATAAAACCTAACTTAATATTTTGTTGAAAGCGTTTATTTTGTAGAATGTAATATCAGCGAGTACTCAAAAAACAATTATGCAGTTCTAGAGCAAGTCACTTGCACTTTTAATGACTACGTTGCAAAATCTATGATGCAAATCAAGCGTTGATTAACCAATTGTGGATTATCTGGTTTTTCCTTACATATATGATTTAACGTAATTTGAAGCAGGGGATTCAACGTATTTTAATATTTCGGCTTGAAATTATTTCCCTTGAGAGTTGTTTTTGAACTCTGGTCCATGTATTAACTGTGTTTTATAAACCTAGGCGTCGTTCACAAGAACAAGACCAACTGCATTTATAAATACATTACAATACGATAGCAATGAAAGAAATGCACGTATCAGTTAATGAGAAAATTGACTGTTTATATTTTACTAATCAGGTACTATTTCTGTGGCACCTAATTGAATACAGTGCTCTAGATTCTAGACGACAATCAGTAATTTTTTTCCCCAATTTTGACTTGGGGTGCTCCATTCTCGGAAACATGTTCAAATCATTAGGGGAGAACGGGTACAAATGTAACACGGTACAATTGTAACAACCGCTGTAATTTTATTGTAAAGTGACAAATTTGATGTACACAACTGTACACGGTACTAGATAGACGTCCTACAGATGCTCCTGCAAATTGGCCACTGTTCTGTGACACATCAGTTTCTATGCGTAAAAACAGTTTTTTGGAGCACGTAAGTAAAATCTTTTTTGAATTTTGTTTTTTGGATATCTTTTCTGAATGTTGATATATAAAAATGATATGAACTTTGTTACTATGCATGTACATCCGTCTAACAACAATGGCTACAGTTATGAAGTTACGTACTTGTATGTCAGTGGTAGTGACCAAAACATATAATAAGTACGTAAGGGGACAAATGTAACAGTTTCGACGGGGACGTTTGTAACATGTTACATTTGTACCCACTACATAGGCTAATAATAAATTTTTGTTGTTGTATCTATTCAGAATGCCGCGAAAGAGGTTAAGAACTTCTAATAGGAGCCCTTCAAATGAGATAATGAAACGAGCCGCTTCTCTTGTACTCGAAGAACATAAAAATGAAAGGAAAGTTGCAAGAGAACTAAAAATATGTCATGTAACACTAAATCGGTACTGCAAAAAAATTAAAAATGGTGAGATACCCACAGTGGGATATAATCCTCATACGAGAGTACTCTCGGCAGAGGAGGAAAATGCGTTTTGTGATTATATTCGTAATTCTTCTCAGCTGTATTTTGGATTAACTCCAATTGAAATACGCACATTGGTAAGATTAAAGTAGGCAATAAAAACTTGAATCTTACAGAAAATTTTGATAATTTCAGGTTTATCAGTTTTGTACAAGAAGAAAAAGGAAATCTGCCATATTAACAGATAAGCCTGAGAAAGTAGCTTTAGAAAAAGAACAACAGAACAAAAAGAAGAAAATCGACAAAGTAAAGAGAAATTTTACAAAAGAAAACAAAAGAAATTTGAAAAAGAAAATCATCCAGAGCTCAGAAGATGAAGACGAAGATACGTTATGTGTATACTGTCTCCAGCCTTACACTGACTCAGTACCTGGTAACACATGGATACAATGCTGCAAGTGTAAAAAATGGGCACATGAAAATTGTGTCCACAGTTTGCGCGAAATGTACTTTTTTTGTTTAAACTGCGACGATAATGATTAAAAAATATTACAAGTTTGTTATTTACTTTTATAAGATATTTGATGGTTTTAAGAAAACAGGTTTTATTTTTATATATAACAGTTTTAATATAAAACATGTTTTATAGCGAATGAGAAGTTTAAAAAATATTCCAATTTTGTTATTTTCTGTTTTAAGGATATTTTTTAGTTTTAAGAAAACATGTATTATTTTTATATGTACTACTTTTGAAATAAAATATGTTTGATACTAATTTCGTTTTTGTAATTGATGGACATTCCACGTTATCGTTCATTAAAATGATTGTTACATTTATCCCCCTACCCTGTTACAATTGTCTCCCGCACGGGTACAGTTGTAACAGTGTGCAAGTACCAAAATAATATTTTATTGACATATTATCTAAAAGATTATCGAAAATTCTAAAACAGCATTTAATAGCCAAAAGTTCAACCTACGTTGTGCCATTTTTTCGAATGAGCTACACCCATTTTGAAAGTAGTAATTAAATAAAATGTAAAAATTGTTACAATCGTACCCGTTCTCCCCTATGTGCTTCCGAAGAGGAATAAGATTCTTGAGGCATAAACACTTAAACTGTCAAATTTTCCACATACTTTTAATAAAAATGCAGATGAGACACTTCATCAAATTTGCTTTCTAGGATTAATTTTGCGCGCGGAAGTATTTGCATTCGTTACCGCTAAAGCGTATAATCCGTTATTCTATGAAATAACTTAAACGGTAACATATATACCTTCACATTATCTAGAGAGGCCCAGAGACTAAATAAAATAGTACTTTTTTTGGTTAACATTAGATCTAGAAGTAGAAAGTACGCGAAAACGTATTACTACCACCTGTGGACTCTCGTTAAGAAGCTGAGCTTTTTTGTTTAACGGATAAACGATGTAGGATTTGCTACACTTTATTTTGTGGTGTTTTAGGGGCTTTTCAAGCTAAGCAATAAATATAATTGATATAAAGTTGTTAAATTGGTGCCTAACTGCTGCGGTAATATTGTGGTCGCACCTAAAAACCACTTTGTAACATGTAAAGACAAAAAAAGTTGTGAATACGGATTTAGTATAATAAAATAGTTCTATTTTTTGTTAGCTTATGTTTATAAAACTACTTTACTACCAAGTACAGCAAATATTGTTAATTTTAAAATTCGGTAAAATAATTTGATAGGTAATAAATAATAGCTGGTTGCGTGATGAACGCGACCTTTATACGAAAATTGCAGTAAATTACCTTTTAATGATTTATCATCACATATTTAGTGAGTGGCGTTGTTACCTAATGTTGCTGGTTGGTTAGGTTTAAGCACGATAACGAGCGATTTTTTTATTGCATATTAGATTGGTACATAAATGCCACGTTTTTTTCCCTTCTATATTCGATACGATCATCAACGTGCGTGTTTCCAAAATTTAGAGAAAAGTATGTTTGAAAAACAGGATGTAGTACCGTTTCGTTATTAAAGCCAATTCAAGGACAGTTTGTTAACTAATTATATTAAAAAGTTGGCTCGAGTGTATGTAGTTTTGATATAAATATTAAAGTAAAACTAGTTGAGAATCGTAACTGAAATATAGTTTTCGTTTTATAACTCAATTTTCCAAAAATTAAACTAAATTTGGTTGCGTGCACAGTACAGGGTGGTCCAAATTCGATGGGATTGCATGGTTATCTCGCTTAATAGGCAAGATAGAGAAACGGCTAAATTACCAAAAATGTGCAGTTTTTGGGAAACCTTTTTCAAAAATATTCCATCATTTCCGGTTTTTGAGATATTAGAGAAAAACGGTTTTTTTGTTATATTTATAATGTGTTATAATATCTCTTATTGTTGTAAATAACGAAAAAGATTATAAAGATTATTTAGATATTTTTATGTAGATTTTGAAATTACTAAAAACGAAAATTACGCTCGTCGTTAAAAAGTTATGACACAAACTCACCTTTTTGTAAATGGAAGCTATAGCTGGCTATGACCTATTTAAATTCCCTAATTTTTCCCCATTCCAAATATGTAAGGGTTAATGTATTTATTTTCAATAATACGCAAGTTGCAAAGGTTTTTAAATTTTTTTAAAATCGAAAAACAAAAGGCTGTGAAAACAAAAAAAAGTCAAGAAAAACAGGAAATGATAGAATATATTTGACAACTGTTCTAAGTTTGTCCCAAAAAACTACATATTTTTGGTAATTTAACCGTTTCTCTATCTTGACTATTAAGCAAGATACTCATGTAATTCCATCGAATTTGAACCACCCTGTACATTGTGTGAAATGGACCTTTATTATGAAAGTGGTGTTAAGCAAACTTTTTGACAAAATTGAGAGGACGAATAATTTAGTGTAAACGTTTTATTTGCAAACAATTCACAGTGCATATTTTAAAATATCCACATGCTAAGACCAAATGAAAATTATTTAGTGTATGCGTAATCATTTACAATAAAAATCAGGGATGGGAAATCGGCAGAAAAATAAACGACTCTCGACTCCCCAGTCGGTATTTTGTAAATACCGACTCCCGACTCCTTTCATTATTGCACTACATTGGAAACCATTAAGAAAATCCAGTTAAAACATTTACATTTTTAAGCAAAAAAAAAACAAATGTCGTTCCCGTTTTCATTCTTTAAAAACTTTGGTTAATATTGTTATTCTGTTTTCATTCTCGTTCTGTTCTCATCCTCGATAAAAACTAAGCCAAAGAGTCAGGAGTCGATAGTTTTTCCGACTCGAGAGTTTTTCCGACAGTACTAAAACATAGCGCAATTCAAGTGAAATTGAAATGATTAAAATTGTATGATATTTACAATTTAGTAATTATGAAAATGGAGCAAGTCCATTTATGACCCAAAAAAAAAATGGTTTGTGAATTCTTAAAAAATAATGTGCTAAATAAATTCAATAATTCAATTTATAGAAACGTGGAAAAACTTAGTAGACTTTATCTTTATCAACTGAAATAAAACCCTTAAATATCTCGAAACAAACAACAAAGGGCTCACACCTTTTTTGTAATAAACTGTCTAAATCACTGTATGCTTTTTGAAAAACTTAATTTTTTAGACTCAGTTGGAATTGTAAAATTTAAAAGAAAATCGATTCATTTCAAAGCCAACAGTGTTAAAGATCATTAATTTTTAATAGGACAATAAAATTTTGTAGATTTAATAAGTAGAAAGTTTGACGTCTTGAACGTTTGGCGTTTAAGCCGAAAATCGATAAACAAATGAAAAAGTTCTAAGCGCATTGAAAGCTTTGGTTTTTTTCGGACCAGTCTGTAGTCTGATTTAATGTTATCACGTGTCTGTAAATAAAGCGCTCCAGTTTGTAATAATCTTTTAATGTTCTCTTTGTGCCTTCCGGTGGCGACGATCACCGCACTTACGCTGGTAGTGGTAAGGAGCTATACGAAGTCCCTAATACACAGTTGTTATTCAAATCACTTTTGTCATGTTACCTGATACCGTATACTCGCTTATACACCCACACCAGTAAGGCATGGCCCACTTGCTACTACTCCCAACAAAGTATTGCCGTCATCGGGCGATTCAGTGTACGTTTTGAGTTGACGGCGTTCGAAAGCGTCCGTTGAAGGCGTCGGAATTAACGCGCGGCGCTGGTGCGGAACATGGAAATTTGACGTCTTGTCAAAGTGCACATGGTTGATGATATAACATCAAGGTCTGGGCGTGACGTCAGGCACCAGTCCACCTCGTGTTGCCTTCCTACCAGCAGGCTCCGTATACATTCTCTACTCCAACTTGTGGCGAGTCAGCTGACATTTAATTATTACGGGTTTATCCGATACATCGTGTAAGTGCACTCCAAAAATATGGATATTCGCGCTGTGTATTAGTTTTGATATTGCTGCTGTAAAAACTGCGGTATCCTGTGGTGCGTACGAAAAGTGCAGTTATATGCCGCATATCCTTATAAGGATATATCCCGTAATTACAGAATTACGCGAGTTGTAGCGTTTGTCGTCGTAACTTGGCACTCTTGACCGAGTGTTTTATTTATTCGTGTCTCTGATTTCGTTTAAAGCGAATCGAAAAAACCTTAGAAAGTTGCTGGCTTGTTCGGTTAATTCACTTTTACTATTTCGCGTATATCAGGCAGTGTCTTGGTAGATGCACTCGCGTACCGACGTTCTCATCGGTGCTCCCGCGTACCAGTTGCCTATATTAACAGTTAATTTGTGAAATGAAGTTGTTTTAAGAGTTTATTGTTGAAAAAAAAATGCGTGGACAACATCTAGTGGTGAGAGATGCACCGAGTGCTCATATGGTGGTTAGTGATCGTACTGTGGTTAGAGTGCATCATTCGGTGCTGCAAGAACGTGTAAGGGTTGTCTGCACCACCCGCCATCAACAGACAAGCCGTTTTGTCACAGTTTCTGACGCGTGCACCAGCCTACCGCCGTTACGCAAACATGTCACCACTGTCAGGTACTATTATTATAACCCCTTCATTGAATTAATCGACCAATGTCCTTGATAATGGTATTTGTACCGATAATTTATATCTACAAGTCTCGGTTTTTGCTACAGATTTGTATTATTTTGCTTAAGCAAAAGGTCAGTGCAAAATATTCCAAATAAAATTCCAAAAACATAATACAACGTAATCGTAGTTTAAATTATTTGAGGGTTAATAATCCTTAATTTTGCCATAAATAACCTATACAGGGTGTCCCAGATTACATTTCCAGCATGTGGATCTCACTTATTATAAGAGTTACAGGTTTGTTTATATTAGATGAATTATTCCCAAGTGTGAGAGGAGCTACAATGAATTTTTAAAAGTACAAAATTCGTCGTGCTTCAGATGTTATAGCAAAAAATATGAAAATGTCCAATTTCTTTTTTCTCTCATAACTTTTTTGTCTTAATCACTAGAACAATTTTATTTCTACTTTTTCAAGGTAGTTTTTAATAGAGAACGTAACTGTTATTTTAGATTTTTTTAACACCTACCATTTTCGAGATATTACCCCTAATTTCATTTTTTCTTATGAGCCGCGAAGTTGGCTATGGAATAGTTAAATGTGCTTCTTTTTTTAAAAATGAGATATTATTTTTATAAATAAGTCACAAAATCAAGAAAAATCGTATTTTACCCATCACTTATCAAGCTATCTATGAAAATAAAAACAAAAAACAACTAATTAAATGTCAAATGACAGTTACTATTTGTCTGCGGTATCATTTATTAGAATTTCATATTATTGTTGTGTAATTCGATAGTCTTTGTAGTACATAATTGTTATGATGGCTACATTTAAAAATAGCGAAAAATTGGACATGTTGAGATGCTACATTATTTACCATAAAAACTGTGTAGAAGCTGAGCGAATATACTTAGAGCTATATCGCGAGAAAAGGCAACGAAGGGTGCGTAATTACAGAAATTTGGAAATCAATTTAAAAGAATATTGTTTTTTCGATAAATCTGCCAAAAATCCAAAACAAATCAATAAAGAATTAAAATTACCTGTTTTTACTTTTTACACAGTTTGTATAGCAAAGAATGTAACAATTCAACATATAATTTTTTTAAATAGTTGTAAATGTGCCCATAATTATATGATAACAAATTTGCTACAAAGGCTATCGAAGTACACAACAATACTATAAAATTCTAATAAATGACACCGCATAAATAATGACTATCATTTAACATTTAATTAGTTGTTTTGTGTTTTTATTTTCATAGATAACTTGATAAGTGATGGGTAAAATACGATTTTTCTTAATTTTGTGACTTATTTATAAAAATAGATATAGCAAGTAATATCTCATTTAAAAAAAAAAAAAATCATTGAACTATTTCATAGCCAACTTTGCGGCCCATTAGAACACATGAAATAGGGGTAATATGTTTAAATATGTCTAAAATAACAGTTACATTCTCCATTAAAAAGTACCTTAACAAAGTACAAATAAAATTGTTCCTATGATTAAGACAAAAAAAATATGAGAGAAAAAAGAAATTCGACATTTTCTTATTTTTTGCTATAACATCTGAAGCTGAAGTACGAGGAATTGTGTACTTTTAAAAATTGATTGTGGCTCCTCTTATACTAAGGAATCATTCATCTAATTTAAACAAACCTGTATCTCTTATTATAATAAGCAAGATCCCCATGCTGGAAATGTAATCAGGGACACCCTGTATAAGAAGTTTATAGTAATTTGCTTTAGTTTTTAAGAAAATCGATTTTATGGTAGAAAAAAGTGTAAAAACTATAAGCTTTGCACTTTTCCCATTTTTCACGAAAAATAAAAATTTTAGTGCTAATAATCCCTAATTTCGCCATAAATAACGTGTATAAGAAGTTTAAAACCCGTTGCTTTAGTTTTAAAGAAAATCGTTTTTTTTTGTAGTTTGTACTTTTCCTATTTTTCACGAGAATTTAATAATCTTTGAGTTATTTTAGGGATAGTAATCCTTATTTGGCCATAAATGAAACCCCAGTAGCTAATCATTAACCATTAGTTAAGCAACTAAAATGAGCTCGCCAATGGGCAACCTCCTACATGTCAGTGTGTCAGTTTCTTCATACAAAATTACTTGTTGAAAATCCATATGGGACAGATATTCTGTGATTCAAACAAACAAAAATTAGGTTGACTCTGAAATTGCACAAGTTTCGCTTTAAATCTCACTGTTTGATAATATCATTATTCATGAGCCAAACAAACGAAATTTTGGTAAACTCTATTATTATTAGGCTCATGAATAGTTACTGAATTCTAAAATTTTAAGCGCAATTTGTATAATTTTAGGACTTTGTTGTAGCGTATAAACTTCCATAGACAAAAACAACAACGATATGCCTTTCCTCTATTTAAGTATATTATTTTGATTTGTTTTAAAATATGAAGGAAAACCCGAATTGAGACAATTATATTTAGTGTACATTTTTTAATTTTGTTTTACAATTTAACTTCATTATATAAAACGAAAATCACAAGACTATAACCAAAATTAAATGCAGTGAAGTTAAAACGTAGCTTTTCTGACTTTAGCCATTGCAAAATCATGAATGCAATCTATTAAATTTGTTTACGTTCAACAGCTAATATTGAACGCTCTGGTAATTAGTAATTGCCCAATAGTAATTATTTGGTAGTCTTTACAATTTTAAGTTTAGGCAATGACCTTTCAGCACTAGTTGCAACAGGAAGCGTAAAAATAAATATTTTCTGTGATAATTTTAAAAATTTGATGTCTGAAACGCTTTTCTTTGTTCTAATTAAAGAAAAGATGTTTCGTAGATATTATTTCAATTGATTATTTTCTAGTTGTCGAAATGAAAGAGGAAATCACGAAGAAGGTACTTCTAAATAGTTTTTTAATTATCTCAAATATCAAAGTATATTTTGACTATTTGCAAATCCTTAAAACGTGCACAATTGTATAAAATAAAAATAACGATCAATTTTCAAAATTAATGTGTCTTGAAATTTTTCTGTGATTGTTTGGAAGCTACCCCATTGTTAATACTCTTGAACGTATTATATTTTTAGACAAAGATCGAAATATAGAGAAGTCAAAAAACCTTTTCGCAAAATTTTAAAGCAACAATCGCGAAAGAATACTGCAGAATCAAGTTTTAACAGATGACGCTGTATTTAATTGATTATACATGCGCTGCACATAAAAACAAAGGTAGAAAAACGCGCTAATTTACAAGATTATTGCTTCTTTTGACATTTTGTTTGTAACAGTACAGTATGCATTTCATATTTTGTTTTTTCAACTTTATAAAATTGAAAATGTGTTAACTACATTTACTACTTGCTTTTTTATGTACGTGGCATTTTAATTATTTAATTTTTAGCGTTCCCAAAGCACACACATGAACCTGTAATTTTGCATTAATAAATAACTGTAAAATAATAGCTTCGTTTACAGCTCGTATCACTTTTATCGCTATTTATTAAACAGCTACCGTAATGCGTATCAAATTTGTTGCTAATAGCTAATAATGTTTATAAACTTCACGTGTAATATAAACAAATTACGATAGTTCGCGTGAAATAGTTTAATATCGGTTTAGTAGCTTCGATCCGGTGGTGCCATATTAATACACTTCATTGTTTACTCATTAGTGGGCAGACTTGATTTATGTTGTTTTATTTCTCACATTATTGTTTAAAACGTGTCCAATAGTGCTCGATTTCGGATAAGATAACGAAATTAAAAACGCGATAGTATAGTTTTCATTAGGCCCGAGCTTTTTTGCCTCCACAAATAAGTCGCGAGTTTCGTGTGAACCAAGGCAAAACCATCCGGTTATTTAATTAGGAATAAGTTTGTCCAGTGCCCTAGTAAATAACAACATGCAGCCTGCATCGCCGGTTCTAAACTGTTTTACTTGTTACAATTATCGGTAAAGTGTAGTGATGTACCGTTTCCTCGCGTTGCTTGTTTGTATTTGCTGTTTTACCTACTTGCCACACTGACCATGCCTTGGTTTCATTTTTGCTGCTGCTGTGATAAAAAACGATACAGGTAATTTGTAAGTTCATTACTGTTTTGATTTCGGCGTTAAGAAACTTTTCTGTTGATGTTTCCACCATTTTTACGATATATTAACACACTTATACACATATACAGTAACGTAGCTAGAACCGTTGGGCTGTGGGCAAATATCACTAACAACCTCTTCCCCTTTTTAATTTTTTTTTAAATTTGAGAGCAACACGAAGAAAAACAATTAATGTGTATATATTTAAGCGGCCAAGTGTGTAATTCCGGTATTCTATAGAATGCCTAGGCATTCCGCGTGATAATGCCGATTGGAATTTGGCAAAGTATAAAATAATACCCTTTAACCTGGCCCTCATTCACTTGGTCAGTAATAGGGGGTCAGGATATTGGTTGTTTAAAGTTTTTTGTTTTAATGCATTGCAATAAATAAAGTATACTTCTAAGATTAGTATTGTTCCTAACGTTATTATTTTTATTTGTGAAAAAACTGAAATGTTTTGATTCTTTTTTTTAAATTGTGTGTTCTAATTAACTGACATTTGACGTTTTATATGTCTAGGTATTTCATATAACGACTAGGTAATGTACTCGTATATAAGATCGTTTTATTATTTTATACTTTACCAAATTCCACGCGGCATCACACATAATGCCTAGACATTGTTTAGAATACGAACATTATTCACTTTGACGCTAACATAAAATTATTTTTTAATTCTCTATGTAATTTTACCTTCATTACATAATAGAAAACAAATAAAACCTTATAAATCTAGAAACTTGTCGATGTTCAACAGCTAATTATTGAAAGCTCTGGTTGTAATCTACTTTGCCTAATAGTATATCTTCTGTAATCTTCAATAGTTTTAAGTTCGCTGCATCACTTTTCATAGGCTACTGCCCTAGGCAGTGTCAGAACAAATTTTTTTTAGTAATAAATTTGAAAATTCGATTTCTGTTCTGTGTCATAACTACAGTATAAAATAGTTTTATCGACTTTGTTACAATTCATTCTTTTAAAATCATCAAAAATTCATAACTGACAGAGGGAATTAGGAAGAAACTGTTTCTAGATCGTCACAGAGAAGAACATATTTGCATGTAGTAGATTAATAATCTTGTTGAAGTAAGTACCTACCTACTTTTAACTATTTGCAAATTATTAGAACATACAATAATTAAACAAAAGTAATGACAAATTTTCAAATTTATATTTTTAAATGTTTTGAAATTGTTTCTGAATCGTCTTCAAAGGGCACCCATTGTTTGTAGGTGCTTGCTGTTGCTATGCGCCCCTGCTTATAGAGTGTGCAAAACCATAACGAACTTCATACATAATTAACTGCAAATAATCTTACTATGATGTAAAAATTTACTGCAATTTTTCTGGTGCACAGAAAATCACAATTTGGAATCAAAATATTTGGAACAATAAATTTCATCCAACACCTAAATAAACGTCGTTATTCTTGATTTTTTTATTGTTGAAGAATGTTTTTCTTCATTTCAGCTTACGGAAAAGCTTCAGCTCTTAGGTGAACGAAATCTAAAATAATTCGCGTGATAACAGTTTTAAAATAACACGGAAAAAGAAAAGTATTGTATGTAGTGTAGACGCAGTATAATTAAAATGTTGTTTTTATCGGAATAATTTAGAGATTCCAAAAGTTGTCCTGTATTCATTTTAACTTCTTTTAAAAGAGGATATGCACACGGATGAATGACAATATGCAGCGTACGTGTTAACAAAACAAAACAGTTACTTGTGTATCATTTTTGCGAACATTAAACACTAAAGTACATTGCACTTAAAGCTATACTTATGCTAATATAATTGTTTAATATTTAACAATGCGTTGTGACATATTTAATAACCAGATTACGTTTTTAGATAGGTTCCTGTTTATTTTTTTTTTAAGGTCAATGTGCAGTGATGCAAATGATTTCATTGTCTCTTATCGAAATATAATTGGCAGTAGGTAATTATTCATAAAACACTATTATGTCGTCTATTATGTTTAACAATGGTTGCGTTGTCGTTTAAAAAATTCGTTGTATCAACAAAATATACATTCTTTAACGTAACCATCCATTTTATATACATTATCTTATTTTGCAAGTTTATTTCCTGCATAGTCTTATAATTGCCATTTTTCATATTAGTATTTTGGCATATTTAGAAGACGGTTTTTAATACCATCAGTACGAATTTTTGTACATAAAATTTATTGAATTTCTGAGTATAAAAAAGTATTTAATTTATTATTATGATATATAGTCATGAGTCCTTCTACTGTTAGGTGTAGGAAAAAGTATTTAATAATTAATTTAAATACTTGAATAGTAGGACTCCAATTAACCGAAACTCTCTTAATCGAAGTTTTGCATTATCTAAGGCAAATTTTCTTAAAGCCTGTCACTATATTTTTTAATAAAAACAGTAAGTATTATTTAAGATTTTTATTTTTAAATAAAAAGCAAATTCAAAAACTTTTTGATCACAAAAATTGTACAAGTTTTTAAAAACAGTTCCCAATTTGTTTCGAAAACTGTGCAGCACAATCCCATCGCATTTGGACCAGCCCGTACATAAAATTATGGCATGAATATTTAAATTGTGCATCTATAAATAAATTTTGTTGGAAACACACGTCTTTTTTTAAATCTTAAAACATCTGGATATTGCAGCAATTAGCAATAAATTTTTATACAGTACAGGCCATGGGTTCTATAACAGTTATTTTCGTACAACTAATAAAAATGTTGCCAAACCGTTAACTTGTACAGATTTATGATAGGATATTGGATTAGTAGAATGTGGAGTAAGAGTTTATTATTGTTGAAAAAATTGATATGTGGCTAATATTATGTTAATTGCGTTGTTTTACTTTTTTTTATGGCCGACACTAATTTGTTTAGTGGGCTAGATCACAGCTTAAGGATCTGTGGAAGTTTGTGGTCAATTTTTTTACGCCCAAAATGTTGTCCAAGCGAATTTCAGTACAATTTTTTTCCGGAGAAATATGCTTCTATAGTCACAATATGTAAGAAATAATCGCTGCACATAATCTACTTTGAAATGCTATAGTTAGTGGTTGACGATAATAAAAAACGTTTGAGTTTGATTAAAATTTCATTGCTACAACACATTTTTCTTCAAGTTAATATGTCGTTTAAAAATGATCTAATGTACCCGTTCAAAAGTCAAAGTGCTAGAACGTTCTAAAACTTGATAGTTCAGCGTACATTGATGGTATTGCCTTTATCAGTGGTACCCCTATAAGTCCACCCGCTTAATGCAGCTCTAAAAATGCGCCGACTCGGGTCATGCTATTATTAATGCCTCCATCATGTTTTAGACGTTAACAGATTCTTGTTATGGTAGCGTTCGGTTTAAAATTAATTCCATATTATGATTCATACAAATACCCAGGGCAGGATTTACATATAAACTAAGTAGGCTGCGACTTGGGGTGTCACAACAAGAAACACCTCCAAATATCTCCTTATATTTTTGATAAATTCTAAACTAGAGTAAAATTTGTACTTATTAATGCGTAAATGGGTTTGTTAGATACAGCAGATTAAGTTCAAAGTGGGTCTAAATTCGGTCCTGTGAATAACTGCGTTAAAAAAATTGTTGCGGTATTGTGTTCGCAACTTTTGTTTCATTGAAACAATTGAATGTTTTTATTTTATAATGCGTAAAAAAATCAACAACTTTTTCCCCAAAAATATTTTTTCTACCATCATGTACCTATAACCGAGTTATTAACGATTTTATAAAAACGCTCATTTGATTTTTGTTTATTATCTAGCGTGCCATGGAACTTTTTTAAAATATTAAAGCATCACTGAACAGGTTGAGAAAAGGGA
Source organism: Elmis aenea (assembly GCA_947652605.1). Classification (NCBI taxonomy): domain Eukaryota; kingdom Metazoa; phylum Arthropoda; class Insecta; order Coleoptera; family Elmidae; genus Elmis; species Elmis aenea. Next base: position 18,840,807 of record OX393584.1, read on the forward strand.
ACAATTTCGTAATTTAAACTTCTTTGTAGCTCTTACCGTTTGTGAGATCCCAATAGTGGCCCTTCTATGTGGACCCTGTATGTTACTGTAAAAGCCCTAAAATTGGCAAATTTTAGGTTTTACTGGCAAACCCTAGCATTTATCATAGTCAGGTGGTAAAAGTCCGAAAAAAAAACTTGTATGCACTCTCATTTGGGGCTTTAACATTTGTTTTCATTTAAAAAAAAGAAGCTTTCACTAACCTTTAACGTGACCCTCGTTCATTTGGTCTGTAACAGAGTAAACGAAATTTTAAAGCCCGAAATGATAGCGTTTAGAAACTTACGCTTAATTTTTATTATTAATCTAAAGGGCCGTCAAAAGCTTAATCTTATTTACGCTAAATTATTCCTGAAAATTCGAGATAATTTAAACTTTAAAGAGAATAAAAATGGGATTTTCCTAATTTTTCCTTCTATTCCGAAAAGTTTAGGTTAGGTATTAATCGCCCGTATTTCGATTTGTAAATGAATGTTCATGTTATAAATATTTCAGTTTTAAATCGCTTCTCATTCAAAATGTGCGTTCATCATTTCGTGCTTTCGCTTTGCGATGGGAAGTAGATTTTAAAGTAATTTTTGCGTCAAACAGTTATTATCTTCATGTACATGAATCGCGTAACATGGTTCACCAATTATCTTCGGATGTAAAACATTCGATTCAGGGTTTTATAGTGTGTGAAAATCTAAGTGCTCAAGAAAAAGTAATGGCTTTTCTAATTATGTGCTAATGTTACTGCGTCTTGCATGTGAGAAATTTTCCCAGCCAACCCGTTTCATTACTTAAGTTAACTCTATATTACGTGAACTGTTTCAACTGATGTTGCATTTTAATTAATTTTTTTATATAGCTCCAGACAGAGTTATTATATTTCATCATATTTTAAATTCACGTTAAACTTGGTATTCTTTGTGTGCATTGGCCTCGCGTACTTGTGACATGGCGTCGAAAATGTCATTTGTTTCGAATTTGTAGCTGTGATTGATACCTACACTTTTGCTCTTTGACGTATACTTTAATAACGTTCAACGTACAAAGTGAAGTCTTCAATTTAAAATTTGTAGACTCAGTGCATCGAAATTGAATTTAAATTTAGCTTATGTCCAGTTTTTTTTTATCTTGTAGTTTTATACGCAGCTCTGTGCCAAGTTTATTTATATCGTCAAAAGTTCACCGTCTGTTGGTAAACAATGTAGAACAAGCACATTTATTTTTTTGCTTTTGAGGTTCTATTGGCGTTTTTTTGAATTTAGTTGATTTCAATTGAAATTGTGCCCAATTTTATTAATAATTATCGAAACTAGGAAATTGTGTTTATAATAATCACACATACACTCAAATACAATATCAATAAATCATTCTATAATTCCGCTCGGGTTTATCAACTTATCTGCATTGATATTTAATTATACTGCACTAAATTTACTTTCATTTACACTTGCTTATGGCTCATGCTTATTTAAACGCACCTTCGACATTATAGAAGCCCCTTCTAATCCTCTCTGAAAATACTCCAGGATTCGAGAACTTTTACCATGTTTCAAGGTGGTTCGTTAAGCACAACTACGCCTTTTTCATGAAAATTTGATAAACAAAATGCAATGAATTCGCAAAGAATAGGCTAATGATTTAAAACTGATCAAACACAGTGTTAGTATTTTTGAAACGCATGAGCTGTAGTACGCAACAGTTTTTTTGTAGTTCGTATTTGGTATACGTCCTCATTATAGATTAAGGAAATGATCCTTAAGCAATACATTGTTGCACTGCGACCGATATAACTAGGAGAAAGTAGTTGACATGTAAACAGAAAGTGATTTGTTTGTTGTAAAATACATTTAGGACACTTTTGGCTTTAAGTGATCTTTATAAGTTTAATTAAAAATCACTTGCTAACTTTTCTAAGGATCTTTTTGGAAATGCTTGGCTAGTTACAACACTCTCATCTCTTTATCGGCGAGTGCTGAAACTGAGCACAATAAATGAAAGATAAGTTATTTGCAGTTTTAAGTTATTTATATTAGTAAATGAACCACTTAAATAATTTAAGCATTTGGCTTCAACTGCGAGTGAAACCGCAGCGTTGTTTAAAAGCATTTTTTCGAATTGGCTATAGCTCAGCAAGAGGGTCAAAATTCGCGCTGGCAGATAGTCCAAGCAAAGGACAGTGTTTCAGGGTTTGTAACAGTTTGAATTGGCTTAGATAGATATTTATTCGTCCTTAAAGTGTTTCGGTTATTTTCTGCCCCCCTACATCCAATCTACTTTACCTTAAAATCAATTTAAAACGTTGCGTTTTTTTGCGTCTCGTGTTTTTCAGTTATTTATGTTCCCAGAAACTACCAGTTTACAAATTTATTCTTGCATGATTTTCGTTCTTGTTGTTTGTGGTTGGTCTGAATACCTGGAAATTTTCTTGTTTAAAGCCGGGTTAAATCACTGCACAGAACTGTCTGAACCGCTTATTTACGTACCCCACCATTTTCTCCTTATTTGTTGATGCGATTAACAAATACCAGACGAAAACTACATTTTATTTTTTCATTTATATCACTGCAACATTTTTAAAATAATTTAAAGTAATAAACAACGATGCTGACTCGTTATTGTTTACTGTAGGTACTTAATTCTTTATATTGTATTTGTGTATTTGTTATGAAAAGTCCTTTCTTACGATTTTTTTAATAATAATGATTGTTGTGGGCGTCAAAAATTTTAAATATTTTTTAAGATATTTTAGTCAGTTCTTCTTACATCAAAATAAGTTTCTTGATCTTAATCGAGTCTTGTACCTTTCGGTGTAGAGGTATTTTTCCTAGTTCTTGTTGATACTTCACCAACCCTGACTATCGTTGGCTAACTGTGGCACATTTCTGCTGACTTCTTTTTTTCTAGACTTACTTCGTTTTCTTATTTTGTTCTTGGTCTTCCTCTAACTCTTTTTCCCTCAAACTTCGTTTTCCATCCCATATTTGCGTGCGTACTTTTTGGCAAGTAGATGTCCCAGTCATCTTAATTGGTTTGTCTTCCATCTTATTATTTATGTCTTTAGCTCCTAGGCTTTTTCTGGTTTAATCGTTGCCAATCTTATCAATTAGTCTGTATCGTTCTATTATTTTCAAAAATCTTATCTCCTGCGTCTGAATCCTTTGTTTTTGCTTTCTTGTTAGTGCCCAAGTTTGGGAACTGTGCGTAAGCATTTGTACGTACACTGCATTAAATGTTCGCTTATTAGTTTCTTTTAAAACCTTTTTCTTTCTTATCAAAATCCCTCTAAGCCAAATTCTTTCAATTGTCAATAGTTGAATATTTTATGTACTAAATTTGTTTAAAAATTCTTTCTTAGTAGAAAAACAATGTGTATGTTGTCGTGATTGTTTCATATGTTCAGTTAAAATACTGTTTTAAAAATTTAAGCCGTTGGTAACCATAAGCTTGTTTATTGAAATGAATTGTAACCGCTCACTTTTGAGCTAAACTTTATTTTTGTTTATAGCATTTCTGTTTTGCATTTTAAAACGGAAAATTACAAAGTTTATCAAACATTGACTGCATTACCATGAAGTTGTTTCCTGCTAGTGTTTTGATGTGTAGGTATTAGTCAAAATTTTAAATATTTATTTAACTGGAGTGTTTGAAATAATATTTGAATTAGTCGCTTACAAACTATATTCATTACTTCATTTATTTATAAAACTTTTGAATGAAAACTCAAAATACAATTATATAACATACATCCATACATATCCAAAATTATCGATTTTATCATGAAATAACATGGCCTTGAAAACAAAATGGATCTAAATTTAAAAACTGCCCCGTTTTACGACCATTTTATTAATGTTGCATGAAGAAGCTAGAATTAATTACTATATATTTGAAAACCAAGGTAAAGTATGCATGTATTACAAATTTCGAAGCATAACCGCAACGAATGAGCGTAATGTATTCACTAAAAGTGCCCAAAACTTTCGAATAATATCGAAATAATTACTAAATTAGCCGTACCATATGAAAGTAAACGTTAAATGTAAAGTAATATAAAATTAATTTCATTAGTACGAAAAAATCGGAATTAAAACGTTGGAAGTAAAATTTGAATATTCCTCGTAATTATTGTGAACAATTGCATGTTAACACGATTAGAACGCGTATCCATTCGTCATGCTATATAAACTTTTTACATATTTTTAAATATATTAGACCAGTTTTGTTTCCATATAAAACGCTATCTTAATAATTTAATTATAGTCTTGGGTTTATTTTTAAGTAAATGTTATTGCGCGACTATTGTTTCTGTTTTTTGTTGTTTTGTTTGTGAATTTGTGTTCGACGTTGTGTGATGGAGAGTTAGACCTTTAATTGATTAAATGAAATAGTAATTGGATTAATGTAAATGATGATTATGAAAAGTGTTGAAAAGTTAATTGCAGATGCGATAAAATCGGAATTGAAATTGGCGGGCGCGCTCAATCTTCAACTATAAAAATTATTAAGCTTTGCTGTTGGGATAAATTCCCGTTCGTTAAATTTTGTTTGATCAGCTGCCAAAAAGATTTTAACTCGAACATTGCTAATGCAGTTTATCGATCAAGATGGTAATAAATGAATTGCAAACATTTTTTAAAATAATTCAAGGATTCTGAACAATACGCCGTGGCTAATGATTTTAATATTTGTAAGTTTTGGCTGAAAATTTGGCCGATAATCGCGAAAATTGTAGATGAAATAGTTAACCCGTTAAGTACCAGCGTCCTATTTATAGGACAGCGTGGAATATATTTTTTTTCAATTATTCAAATATCTCAGAATATGTTATAACTTGGAAAGTAACATCTTTTAACCATCAACAATGTACAAAATATTTTTTTGGTACTTTTTACTCAAAATATATTTCAAAAAAATAATATTAAAATAACCAAAATAATTTGGTACTTTGGTTAAAAGGAATTAATATATAATTTACGTAGCCATGAAAAAAGACATGGGGCTAAATCAATTTTTTTAACTCCTTTCGTCAACAACACACTTATGTCAGATCTGTATAATATTCTTTGACAGCGACTACATCTTCTTCCATCAGATAAGCATCGCCTTCCTCTAAGTTTTTTTTTGACATTTGGGATTAACTACAAGTCACAGGGTGCTAAATCAGGACCATAAGGAGGCAAAAAAAAGTCCGATGCACTCTTCAGTTGTGAAATAGCAATTTTTTTGCCGATAAGAATTGGCGTTTTCTTTCGTAAATCAATTTTCAAATTTTGAATAGTTTTCCCATAAACATATGTTACGCCAAGTCAGTGAACTTGCTAAGTTCGCGGAATAGGTAATTTTTTTGCCACTTGTTACCAGTCGCGATTCTTGAAAAACAAATTATCGTTCTGTAAGGTATAAACATTTTCGTGATAATTTTCTGTCGTAAGCACTCTTAGTATCCAACTCACAGACACTTTTTCCATGCCCAAATAATTGTGTAAAATATTCAGAACTCTTGTTTTAAATACTTCAATTTTCATGATTGTTTCTTCTGTTCTTGCCTCCATGATCTTCCAGACTGTAAAATAATGCCACTTGCAAATAACCAATCAAAAGCTAATTAACATCTTGTCCCATTTTCTATCAGCTAAAATGTAGTAACACAGGACAATAAAATGTATTACGAAATAAATTCGTTATTAAAAATAATTTAAGGTCTCACAATCGATGTTGCAACAATATACAAGAGCTAGAAGCGGTTTTAATGAATTATAATTAAGCTCTTTCTTTTGCAAACGATTGTAAAAGAACTTTGACTTTATTTCGTTAAACACAGTCCATTGCATTTTTTTAAAGATTTAATAAATTTTTTTTTAAATACTCTTTCACCACTATTTGTCTCAGGAAAGTTTTTTTTTTATAAGGTCGATCTTGCATCAAGTTTTCAAACATTAGTTCCCACATGTTGAGGAAACTTTAGTTTCTTAAATTTTACCTCCCTTGCGAGTTTTTATTTTTTGCAAATTGCTGTATAACCCAAATAATATTAAATAAGATAATTTGATTAAAACACATTTAAGTGATTCGTTTTTTAGTATAAATAAGTTTGATTGATGAAACTTTCTAATAAATAAGATATTATTTAATGTAGCATATTTATGCTTGCCATGGATATTACCGTTAAATATGATTAATTAAAATTGGGCGCCTTATTCGTCATCTGTTATTTAAAACGTAATCTATTGTTGCACGAAAATTGTTTAAAGTTTATACAGGTAACGTTCGCTGTGTTTTGTTGTTATTGTAGTTATTACATTGTTATGCACATATGGTTTTGATTTGTGAGTAATTTGCAAAGAGAAATTTAGGTTTAACTTTACTTTCATCGTTTGAAACAAGCGTTCGGCACCTGTTAAATAATAATCCGGTCTAAACTATTATACGATTACTATAATGTCTGATATAATTTTAGCCTATGGCATTTATGCTTGTTTAAGCCACAAACCGCCCACATGCGCCAATTCTATAGTTAATTACGGATGTAATTTTCTATTTTCATTAAGTAATTTTTCACTAATCAATATCGAATCTTTTGAATATGTAAACGCGAAGTGGGTTGATACAGCGATCGGTCTGTTAATTCTCTATAATTTGCTAAAAATAATTTTACTAGAAACGAGGAAAGTCAATGAACTTACGGACATGACATTTCACAGACTATAATACACTGAAAATTCTGTTTAGTTTTGAGTGCAGTTTGCAGGAAGTACATTAATTCAATTGCTACAGATGTATATTTTATATTTTTAATATTTTCCCGCATCCAATCATGTTAATGATTAAAAAAACGTTAATGTTGTTGATCCAGAAAATCAAGTTATTGCTCTGGTTTGTTTAAAATTGGTATCAGTGGGTTAATATACGTTCGCTTTTACTCTAATGCATTAATTTTAATATCGTACCTTTTTTGATTGCGAAAAATTTGTTTCTTGGTTAATCTGATGATACAAGTGGAGCGATAAAAACAATTTAAAAGCCAATTTTGTTGAATAAGATCGTTTAGGTACATAATAAAAAATTGCATTGACTAAGCAACTTAATATATTTTGACCATAACATTTTTAAAAGACTAGTATCAGTCATTTCTTTAAATTCAGTTTCATTAGTAGGTAAATTTTAATTTCTGTGGTTATCTGTGTATAAACAACAACAAAATATTGTTTATATATATTTTGTTGTTTTTACGGCTATTCCATATTCTTCTATTGTAATTTTAAGTTTTATCTTCTTAGAGACAATGTGCTTGTTCATGAATGCATGTTTGTATGAAGCATAAAACTTCTGAAACGTAACATTTCTCATGATTTGCTGTTTTTATAATTTATTTTTAATTATAATTGCTAAACGATGTGTTAATGAAAATTACAAAAAAAAAAAACTAAGGTCAACTTGCTCAGAAGTCGGTACGGTTGTATTCTGTGGTTTATTAGAAAACTAAGCGTAATTTACATTGGAAAATCCCAACACCATACCGTACGGCAGTGTTTCTCAACCTTTCTGTGTTTTTTTATTGCGCCCCATTTCCATCCTTTTATGCAGCGGTGACTTAAAAAAAAAGTTCTCGAATTGCTTTTTAATCCATCCTGTTTCACACTGGTGACTTGTTTCAATGATTGGTTTCATTTTTATTTCTACGCGATCCCCTTCAGATATTTGGCGCCCCCAGGTTGAAAACCATTGCCGGACGGTATAAAACATATTACTGATCAAAGATACAGTCCAAGTTGACATTTTTTTTACAATTTAAGTGACAATAAAAATAATTAGCAATTATTTCAAACGAGGTACATTACCAAGACCACCTATTGTACTTGTGTGCGTCATTCACTAGCAGATTTTGTTATGTAATGTAATTTTTTGCAATGATACGACCAACCCAATTTAACGACGGCAGAAGATTGTTGTATGTAATTGTTTCTTTGAGTTACCATGTTATATAATTCTTTGCTTTACGAACTTATCATAATTTATGTGTTTACTCTGCAGGTGTATTTCTTATAAACAGAACTGACATTTTGAAATGTTTATTGCATATCTGTATTTGCGCTAACATAATAACATACTCGTAGTAGCTTATGTCCTTGTTACATTTGAATTTTTTTCATAATTGTGTACCAAAGTTAACAATTTCAAAATTGGGAAGCAAAACATTAATTTTTTTTTGGGATGTCTTTTGTAATCGCCATGTATTACTATAAAAAACGTAAATTTATTCTGTTTATCTATTCCTGAGATTAAAAAAATAGCCGTTTATGTGTAATAAAACTTGTTGTATTTCAAGTATCAGCTAAAACTGCTTCCAAATTTGGTCTGCTTCCGCAAGTCTTCGCCCTACACGCTATATGCATTATTAACAGCTTTAAAGTTTAAGTATGTGATTTGTGTATTAAACAATAAATGTCATTAAACTTTGCATTAGAAATCCGTCTTTACAGAAAACTGTCAAAAAGTATTGTATTTACAACGACGCAACCAATAAATTTTGATGCGTTTACAACGATATTTATAAGTTGCTGTTCTTCGTTTCTTTGGTGCAATCAGCAGTATTATATTATCGACTAGACATAATTTCTAGTTGAATGCCTTTGATTACTTAAATAGTTTAATTTTTTATGCTCCTGGCACGTTTATTTCCGAGAATATTAGCAAGAATAGTTACTCCAATTCAGTTGATTGTTATATTTTATGAATTACGATGAACAACAAATATTAATGCTTAAGTGATTTAATTGATTCATTTATTAATATAAAACGGCTAAATTACCTTTCTATTTTTGGTAAAGGATTTCTTGTAGAACTGCTAGACCAGTTACAAGACTCTCGCCTTTCAAACTTACTTGCATTAAACAGCATATATTTTTGTAGCTTAATTTTAATTGATATCAAGTAAAATACACACCAAACTCATACTTTGCAGTTGCATGTATTAAATTCAACAATTTTCGAACATTTTTTGAACAAGTTATCCAATAAATGGTTTTTAATTACCTCCTTAAGTAAGAAATATTGGGAGATAGAGAGGTAAAAATTGTATGCTATGCCGACGATGCTGCACTCGTTGCAGAGAGTGAAGACGACTTACAAAGACTCTTACACTCGTTCAACTGTACAGCTAAATCACTTAACATGACAATATCTTCCACAAAAACAAAATGTATGACAACTTCAAAAACACCCTTGAGGTGCAAACTAGAAGTCGATGGAGAGGTTATCCAACAGCAAATGAAATTCAAATATCTCGGGATAGAACTTTCGGGCTTTGGCGATGTGGAAGCAGAGGTAAGGGAACAAACAACTAAAGCAACAAGGATAGCAGGATGTCTAAATAATACAATATGGTGCAACAAAAACTTGGGAATTGAGGCCAAGTCTAGAATCTACAAAGCAACAATTAGACCTATCATGACATATACAGCGGAGACCAGGCCAGAAACGTCAAAAACTAAAAGACAACTAGAAACAACAGAAATGAAAGTATTGCGCAGAATTACGGGTAAAACACTTCTACACAGGGAGAGAAATGAAGAAATAAGAAAAACGTGCAAAGTAGACGATATTAATAACTGGGTAACAGACAGAAGAAAAGAATGGAATGAACATATTAATAGAATGGACGACGGGAGAATAGTAAAAATCGCCCGCGATAAGTCTCCACTGGGACGCAGGAGCGTTGGACGCCCTAGGAAAAGATGGAGCGACAACCTCAACGTAGAGCAATAGGCAAGTGGACGAAGAATAAACAGGCGAATCGCCTATAGTCAAGAAGGAAGAAGAAGAAGAAGAAGAAGAAGTAAGAAATATTCGTATATTGATTAAACTACAATCATATTCTTAAAATATTTGAAAATTAATGTGCATTTGACAAACTTTTTTTGGTAAATAATAAGTCTATGATCAGCGATGAAATTTCAACCCAAATATACGTACCTTCTGTACATGTACGTGGCATATTTTACCATATAATTAAAATATTAAGTTTAACTCAAGTTGCATAATGCAGTTCTATTTTTAAAACAGTTGTTGTACTTTGAGCTGCTTTTTGTAATTTGAATTTGTTGTTGACAGCAGTATTCCCCGATGTTGGTCGATTTATAAATGTTTTTGGATGTAAAACGAAAAATGTTTTGTGCCTTACTTTTCGAGATGTGACCAAGTTTTTTTATTTTTGTGTTAAATGGGTAATGTCTAGCAGATCAATGTATGTTAATGTTGTTAACTGTATTGGAGCCTTTTTTTTACATTAAAAAAACATCGTTTATCACTTAATAACTTTCTTTTCCTCAAAAACATTTACGAATGTATTTTTAAAAGCACCGTAGGTCTGGCGTTAAAGTATATTTTAATTACGCTTTTAGGTTTAATGTCATTAAAAGAAAGTTAATTATAGCAGTCGAGCGAGCGGTTCAAAAAGTATTAATAACGAGAAATAAAACGAACTAAGTCGATACCCACTTAGATTGTTTTTATCGATGAAACATCCGCTTGGCTTCAGAATATCTTTTGTCACTGGATAACTGCCCCGCCCGACCATTGTATCAAATAATTTATAAAAGTCTATCTTGCGAGTGAATAGTTTTATCATTCTAATTCATTTTAATTCGTTACCAAAGCGTTTAGTTGATGAAAAAATAGTTAAAATAAACAAACTTTTTGTCCAAAAGGAAATTGATTGGCTATATTGTAGAATTGTTGACAATATCCTACTAAAAATAACACTAAAGTGTTTGGTTTGCAATAGTCGACCTCCTTTTTTATGCGCTACATCCTATTGCGTAATTTTCTCTAGAATTGTGTCTACATCATTTTATTTTATATTCGTGAGAGTAGCGCTAATTAACCAATTTCTTTACATTGTCTTTATTTACAATAAATGAAGTCGTACATTATTTTAGTGAACAAATTACAACAAACTAACCAATATGTCGTTACAGTCAATTTTTAATACTTTCTATGGAATGATTTGATTTTTTATGACACTATCACCAAAATATCCGACCATTTTTACATTCCTAATGTTCAATAAGTGTTTTTTGATTTTGTGTTGGCATTTTTTATTAAGGACTGGAAACCAATTTTGTTTTGTTGCTTTATATTTTTGTACTGTTTTCGTAATTGTTAATGGAACAGGCATTGGGGAGGTGTTGGGTTCGAATCTCGGGGCCGCCCGTCATTGTGGGGGTTTCAGGTGATTTGCTCCACAGTTGGGCAAATGCCGTGACAGTCCTTCCACCTACCTTCTACCCTTTCCCATCCCATCCTTGTTCCCTCACCCTCCTCCAATTCGGTGATTGGCCTTAGCAATGAAAGTATGTCGATTTAAAATAAAATTGTTAAAAAAAGTTGCACTTTAGCCATTCGAAATGCAAAAATAGATTTAAATCAGTCATAAATCGTCTGCAAGACCCCGTTATTTTCTGTCAAAACTGTTTACATTAAAGTACTTAGCCGTCTGTTTGCATTAGCTAATAAAATAACACATTAAGAAAGAAAACAGACATTAAGAAACTTATGGGTATTAAAAATTATATTTGCAATTAACGTGCTGTGCTGTAAATTTGCAGTTTAAGTGTAATTAGGTCATCTGTACTGCCGGCCAAATTTACTGGAAGCAGTTATTTGTTACCGTAATCAATTTACTGATAAGACCTTTTTTTTTCTTATAGTTATAATTATTGTAACAGAAATCTACTACAAGTGTAATAAAATGAAAACTGCAGTAAGGACAAGTTTCTGCTAATGATTTTTTTATATCTTAAGTAAACCGTGTTAAGGACTGCCAACAGACCAACAAAATATTTATGATTCCAGCTTTTGTTGGAGATACCCTAATAAAAAACGAATTAAATTCGTATAATTTCTGTTGTTTTGTATTGACTTGCATGGGCGATTATGGATCCATACAGGTTTTGCTATCGTTTTGAACTGTTTATTCATGATATCGCATGTGTTAGGCCGGGCGCCCACTAGAGTGCGATTTGGCATCGTATTGAAGCAAATATAACGGCACGAGGTATCAAATGTCGGACAGCATCTTAAATATTAGAGGAAAACATTGTGATGGCTAGCAAGTCGCACAAAACGGTTTTATCGATATTCTCTTAGCTGCCTTCTCGATCGTTGTGATTCTAATTAATACAAATAGTCTGGCCTATATTGGTGTCCAGATTAAATCATATTTTCGTAAAAAAACATCCCATGCTATAAATCGGATCATAAAGAGCAGTGCATGTCTAAAGACTGAAGTTTTCACTCTTGATAATAAACCGATTAGTTCGTAATAAGGGAGGAAGTAATAAAAAACCTTATATGATTTAGTTTTGACTATAAAATGTTACAATGTGGATATCACATACTCCGTCGAAGCAACTTCATGCATCAGTTTGATCATGTATGAATTTATTTAGTTTTACAGTGATATTCACCTTACTTTATAAGACTCGAAATTATCTTTAGATAAACGTTTTATTGGCCCATAATAAATAATAAATACAATCATAAATCAATACTAATAAGCTACATAAAAAGTCACATCTTTTTTCCAAGAATTTCTTGTAGAAATGCTAGAGAGTTTTAATAAGACTCTCATTTGGGAGCCACTTCTAGACCATGCTCTGCGTTTCTGCCCAACTGGCCAGCATTTCCCCAACGTCAGCAGTTGGTTGACTTTGCGTGACGAATTTGGAGTTTTGGACGAATATCGGCAAAAAAAATTTGATGAATATAGAGGTTCCACTGTAGTTGTACTTTGTGAACATTTATATAAATCCGCCCTATTCACTGTTCTTTGAAAAAACTGCTTGTTTGAGTCCGATGTTGGCCAACAAAAAAAAACTATGTTTTATCTCAAAAAAGTGAGAGATGTTTTTCTTCAAAATATGAACAATTTGTATAATAACGCTGTTAGTTTTGATTGCGTCACATAAATTGCACACGTTAATATTACTTTAAGTTGGAAAACTGTTATTTTAACAGCTCAATTTTAATGACTTCTTGCCTCATCGTTTTCGATTACAAGAGTCATTATTTCAATTCTAAAACAACAGTAATTATTCCCTTCAACGCGAAACAACTTACATATCATGAAACTAGCAGAATATAAGCGGAACAGTTAAATTTCAAATTATTTTCGTTGCCCAACAAATGCCATAAACTATATACAAACGAGTAATTAACAAATAACCTAGTAATATTTAGATTTGCCTTTTAAATGATTTAACTTTTTTTTGCAATAGCTTTTAGATAATATGTAAAATTAAATTACGTGACGAAGTTCTTAACTCTTAACTCGAATTTAGCTCATATTCTGCAAGCCGACCACAATTATGTAAGTTAATGGGTTGGTTGATTAATTTTCTAGACTTAAGTTTTTTAATATGCCTTGGTGTAGAAAGGTTATTAAAGCTTGGTTGATAATTAGAAATATGACAATTAAATTGACCTATTTGTATTAAATTTTCAACACGTTGGTCGTCGCTACGTGAACCGAAGTTTAATGCGATGCCTACAATTGACCTCAAATAAATAACCAAAAGTTGGCCCTGAATCAGTTTTATGTGCACATGTAATGGCGTTTAAAATAATTTGTAAGCAGTACGGTCGGCCACCTTTGTATATTTTGTATTTGTTGTATTGTTTACACATATGGGATTATGAATCACACAATGACATGTAGTGAATCCATATTATGTGTTATTAACTTATTACGAGCCAACGCTCACACAATGTTCAAAGAACTGTAAGGTTTATATGCATGTAGGTAGCATTTTCAGTTTTAATGACTTCGATAGAAACAATGAATCATTTACCTTGTGGTATTAATGACACTCGAACTATATTTGACCAGATATCGCAGTCAATTTCTCTAATTTCTTCACGTTACAAAATTAAATATACACCGTGTGAGGTATATCCCTGAACGAAACTTTTTCATATGGTGGTCCTTAAAAGATCGTAGTTTGCTTAACTACTTTAAATTTTTTTGCGATTTTTGGTTTAAACTGTAACTAAAACTTTGAAGTCTCTAATCTGCATTTTTATAAAAGGTCCTTCCAAAAAGTGGAAGATATTTTTAATGAAATATTACCCACACTTGACTAACTCAGGCATTTATCAGAAGATAATGATTGATTTGCAGTAATTTATGAGCCCATTGTTCTAGGTAATTTGTTTATGCGTTCATAACCCTTATATGTGAACTGGTTGCTAAGGTCAGAAGCTTTCAGAATGATCTCAAATATGAGTTCAAAAACATCTTCTTTCTGCTGGATTCAAAAACATTTTAATCATAGACGTTGCTCCCCTCAAAAACATACCTGAAAATTCTTTAAAATGCCTTATTGCCTCTTTTAACCAATAATTATTCATGTATGGCAAAATACGAGAATACTTCAACAATTTTAATGTAAACACAATTTTTATAACTATTTAGTTACTGTGATACTTTGTTTGTGTTATATTTACAAAGCAAACGCGTTTGGGCTTAAAATAACTTTAAGAGATTAAATATCAGACCAGAGATTGTTTGAAATTTGCCTGTGTGAAATCAGTGAACTTACCGAGTTGGTGAAATAGGTATTTCACGAATTGGGCAAAAATTGCCTATTTTACGAACTGGGCAAGCTCATTATTGGGCGTACCATTTACATGCTTACTTTTTTTGGTATGTCCACTAGGGGTGGCGATATCTCGATATAATTTTGATATCGATATTCCAATATATCGATATAATTTCGATATCGTCCACCCCTAATGTTCACAGTACACTCAGAATTTAAATTTATATCAAGAGTTGTTAATAACATTATGTGCAGTATTAATAAAATTTAAGCCACATTCAACTTTGGTAGATTGTAAGTTATTTGTTTTGTGTAAAGATGTTCCTATAATGTTTCGGAAGAGACTTAGTGGAACAGATTGTGCTAATTTATTAACTTCGATCGTAGAAAGTCCAAACGGTACAAAACTCAGAACAGCTGATCGGACTTGTTCTAAAAATATGGAAATATTTTTAAAAAAAAAACTGGTTTGTACAATACGTGCCAAATCTTGCTTCAAGTGGCTCGGCTCATATTTTATATTACAAATAAAAAAGACGTTTCAACTCGTTTATATATCCTTGTTTTATTAATGTGCGTTGTGACAAAATTTTCTTGTACCTGTTTAAACCAATTAATTATGAATTCTAAATATGTAATACAGATGGTCGCTTTTGGCAAGGTCGATTCGTATAAAAAACTGTAGAAAGCAAGTGTATTTTCGACAGCTTCTGATCTGTAATCGCCTTTTACAGTTGTGTGTGCACTTGAGCCAATACAACAATCACGCATTTGCTTGCGTGCATATGTAAATACTTAATGCACACAGTAGTTACACACTTTCTTTAATAAAAGAAACAAAGCTTTCCTGTGTATTACTTTGGTAGTCATAAAATAAGATGCAAGATTGACTCTGCAAAGCCGCCATGAATCGCCTGTGCAACATAAACAGTGTAGGATGAAAAGTTGATTTTAACAGCATTCATAAACCTCACTTACATGTCATTACTGTTTAATATTTCATTTGAATAACAATAAACAGTTTACTAAAAATAAACCTACATTATGTCGTCGATATATCAAATGTCACAAACTATTAAGAAAAGTAAAGTACAAAACATTAGTACAAACAATTTCATCAGAAGGAAATGTTTTACTTATCACACAGGAAATATTTTCAGGTGTTAAATCTCTGTTTTGGGTGCATGTGAAGGCATATTTTATTCTTACCATCTTCAGAAAAAGTAAGCTAGACCGCCCATCAGGTTTTGAAATAAAACGCAAAAACGTCAAAGCATTTATGATTTCCAAACATCAAAATTCCATTTTATATTAAATAGATACTGTACTATATTTTTTTATTTTAGTCACTTCAAAATAAATTCTCATTTCACATCAGTTTCCAATTACTTGGGTATGCTCTTAGCCCTATACAAACGTGTCAGTCTTATCCCAAATTGTTTCATGGAAATAAAACAGTACATTTTTGTTTAAAACCACTAAATAAGTTGTACTCTTATGCTTTATTATTCTGTTACCTAGAGTCTTGATTTCTGTTGATGCGCCATTTGAAAGCTCCTGGGTATAGCCAAAGTTTTTTGTTGTTAAACTTAAAGCACACAGAGTACAACGTTTGGACTTTTTGCCATAGAAATATTCGTCCAAACTCTTACTAATTTAATATTTCTGGAGTTGCATTGCATTAATGGAATAAAATAATGTTATTTCGTGAAAAATAACCTAACGTCAATATTTCTAAACTAACTTCATAACGATACTGTATGATTTTTTATTAATGTTTTGAACTTCTCTTCAGATACTGTCAATCGATTAGTTACTTAATTTTGTTAAGAATTGATTTTCACTGTCTGTTATTGCCTTAACTATAATTCTACCATTGCAACACTACAAATATATGACTCGTTTACGCAAAGAAACGAGGTTAAACCTAATGAAACGTAATGTATTCTGAAAAACGCCATTGTTTTACTAATATCGGTATCCATGCTGACCTGACAAGCTTTTAAAACGTTACGTCAGTTGTTCTGTACTTTTAGCAAAGCAAAATAGTTGAATAAAAAGCGGAGAATTGAGTTTCCGATGTTCTTAAGGTGCAATGTCTTCAGTCTCTTTACAAGGTAAATCTGCCACTACAAGTAAATAAAACTTTTCAATTAAAACGGGAAATGAATAAATAGGGGCTGTTTCGGAAACATTTATTAAATTTTATTGCCTTTTGCAATTTATAAACTTAGTTGCTTAACAAAATCGGAATAGAAGTTGCGATGGAAATTTTGTAATTAAGGTTAATTAAATTTTGAAGGTTTTTGAAGTTACGTTGGGGAGTGTCGGCATTGTGAAAATTTTATGTATACTCGCGGGGCATTTTGAAATGTGCATTGTACACGAGATATGCCATTATTCATTACGAACGCTAGCATAACGTCGATTTAAATATGTACTGTATAAACTGTAATGTTCAGTGATTTAATTTATGAAACATAAAGCTACCAAGTCCGTCACATGTGCACCACATGTTTAATGTGTGAGTTATAATATACATGTTCACACTTCACAAAGAAACATCGCTACGCTTAAAATCGTAGCTCATTTTTCGTTATATTAAAATGACTGCCATCTGAAATGAATCTCGATCTAATTTACGAGAGTCGTTGGGATATGGGAGTAATTGACGCAGGACAAATAAAAGACTGCACAAAGACTTTTATCTTTTATGTTTGTCACTCGTGCGTTGCTCCCACACATAAAGTACCAGTCGTTAAAACACACCCAGAATATTAGAAAATACTTAAAGCTGCATTTAATAAATGCTTAGTTAAAACCTGTTCGTTAAAGTTAAATTTTTATTCTATTGCATCACGCTGCAAAGTGTAGGAGGTTGGTAAAAATTGCTTTAGGTGTCGATATGGTATTTTGCACGCGTGGTTCACGTATGAGTTCTGCTTGCGCGGCAGACTGCCATAGGAAGGTTGACCCCCTCTTCAGTCGTAAGGGGTACAAGGATAGTAAAGCCGCGTACACACCGGGTTCGCGAACTGTTCGCGAACTGTTCGCGAACCCGGTGTGTACCTGGAGTATGCAAACAGTTCGCGAACAGCTCGCCAGTTCGGACAGAGTTCGCTCTGGAGGCGGTACATCAAAGGGGCTGTTCGCGAACTCGTGTCTGACATAACCTCACTTACTGACTGCACACGTTATTTGTGGTTGGTTTTTTATCATCGACAAGTCCTAAGATTGATGACATATTTATTTACAAAACCCAAACCCTTTACCAACTGTTTTGGAGCTGTTACGAACACAATAATGTTTTGATGTGGACGTGTTTGCGAACCTGTCATGGACGAGAGTTTGCAAACTGAGTGCGCGAACCGAGTTCCCGAACCGAGTTCGCGAACCGTGTTCGCGAACCGTGTTCGCGAACCCATTTTGGTCAGTACGGGGCTTAAGGATGTGGATAGTCAAGGATGGGCAAGGATAGGTTTATCTTAAAACATGAAAATGCAGTGTATTTATTAATCAGATAGCGTTGTACGTCAATTGGCATTTTGGTAGTTCATAGAAACGGAATTTGTCGTTTTTATTATCAGTTTCTTTTAATTATCACAGAATCTGTATAATTTTTGACTTAAACTTGGGTCAATTGTAAACTAGGATTTGCCATGTTTATAGTTTTATTTCTCACATCAGGTCCTCTTGTACATTTCTGTGTTGAGGCATGTTTTCCTAGTTCTTGATTATGTTTCTCCAGCTCTGTCTGTCATTGGCTAACTGAGACGCATCTCTTCACACATGACTCCTTTTTCTTCTAGTCTATGTCTCACTTCGTATTCTCATTTTGTTTTTGATCTTCCTCTATTTTTCCCCCTCAAACTTTTACCGCATTTACTATAATCTCATTGCTTTGTCTGATTATTATTTGTTAAGATCTTTGTAGCATTTACTTGGCAAAACAATTAATGTAATTGATTAATGACAGACACTTCTAATAATAGGATCTTCTGTAGGTTCTAGGCAGATTACTTAATGATTTACCCCCTTATATACCGTTTTTAGAATACAATTTATTATTTCCCGCCATACTCAACTTATTGAATTATCGCTAATTCGATTTGTGTCTATGAGGTTGTTGGTGTTTTATGTGCCTGTGGCTTTAGAGGGTTAGTGACAAAATAAAGTAGATCGATGTTTATCCTCTGGCTTACACACAGGACCCAGTTAAAGTTTAAGTTTCCATGTAACCGGCACGCTGTTGTATGTGGATTTGGAGGTCATGTGTACTAAGGTATTTAGTAGCATGTAGTTTATATTCCAGTACGATTGGAGTATGTTTATTAGTAAATAAAACTGTTACTGGTTCATGTAATACGATAGAACGGTACCACGTATTCGTTACGTACGTCGTTAAATTGTATCTCCAGAAAAAAATCGCTTGTCAGATCATCGCTGAGACAAAAATTAAGTGATTTTAACAGTCAGTATAATATCAATGATGTTTATGACATTTTTTTGAAATTCATACAGTTGGACTTCATACAGGGTCCAGCTGGTGGACAACTCCAATTTTATACAATGTGGTTTTAAAAAAACGGATTTTACCATTTTTCTTTTTGGTAAACCGCATAAGAACAGCAAACAGTCAATTTGAGGATGTAAAAAGCTTAAAACATGCATGAAAACGGCAGCTCATTGTGTACAGTAGTATCAGTCATGAAACCTCTCAGTTTTACAGTAATACTAAGGCTTTTATAAACTGTTTTGTTTCTATCTGTACCTTCTAAACGCTTTTCATACATTACGTTTATAAAACTGGTGAATAATAAAAGTTCTGCTTTAATCGGCACACGAAATTATCAATTTTTCGCGTTACTAACATAGTTAACAGAAGTACTCACTCTAGTGCAGCTACTTTTACTAACTTTCACACTAATTACTTAACAAACCGTTGGTAATTACATTAGCATTAAAAAAAGTGTATTAAATTCGCGAAATAATGGATCTCGCATCAGTTTTTTTGATGGGGATGAACGATAAATGTGTAATTAAACCGAAAAATTCATGAAGTAGAATGTTGCTAATGCATGGGGCGGTTGAGCAAATGAAAGTGTTTGCTTTTTGCGTTCAACTGGGACTCGTATATAAGCAAAATATGATGGCAAAGGTGCAATAGAAAGTGGAAAAAATTATTTACAGTTGCGAACTGAGAGAAGCGGATACAATTTTAGGAATTCAAGGAATTATCGATGAACAGAAATGCCGGTATAGGCTTGTTCAAAAAATAAAACGGATTAGCTCATAACTTTGGCTCTCAAATATTTTTAATATTTCAAGATTAAACTCAAACCAAACATTAGGAAGTCCAAAAATATCAGCTTCCCAATTAAACAAAATTTCAAACTTGTTGCTATTTTGGCTGTAAAATCATTCGAAGTTCTGAATAATTCTATAATTTTGTGGTAGTCTTTGCCGTTTCATGTTCTAACGTGTTAAAAACAAATGAGACAAGTTTACCAATGTGCAGATTTCATCTCTAGGCTTTATCCCGATTATGGATTTAGATGTTTGATTTCCGTTAACATTCAGTTTGTGCGAAATGTTATATTACAGTGGACCATCGAACTTCGAACACAATCCGTTCTAGGAGACAGTTCGACTTTTAAGTTGTTCGAATTCTTAGTCGAAATTCTTCATAAGAAATAATGTAAATGGAATTAACCGTTTATAGACCCCAAAATTTACCCAATCTAAAACATTTCAAGTGCCGATTACAAAAGATCATATTGTATAATAATCAAACAGTATAGTAAGAGGAATACTATTACTAATTGGTTTTTATTAAAGATAATATGAAAATAAACCAAAGAAATAAATGAAACGCTTAAAGAAAACGAGATTCTGTGTTCGACTTTCGAGTTTTTGGTTGAGTTTTAAAACCGTATTTTCCTCTAGTTTTTTTGTTCGAGCTTCAAACCGTTCGAAGTTCGAGGGTCCACTGTAAATACTATTACAGTATTTAAAAAAAAATTGCTTTATTTTACGAGCACTAGACATGGCGATTATAACAATGTATAAAAGTGAAAATATGCCAAGAAACTGTTAACTAAATTCGACGGTATTACCGGTTTCCACGCTAAACAAAAGCTAATTACAAAATTCGCATGACGTAATGTACATAATTATATTTACTTTATGAACGCCTACAAAATGTAACGCTCCACTTTTATTAATGCGCACTGTGTACCAGAACTGGTGACATATTTGCTTGTTAAATTGCATGCAAGTTATGTACTTTATTTTTACCGTATTACGATATTTTTTAAAACAAAATTAACCTGTGTTGGTGTTAATTTATAGCTTATGAATCTAAAAAGAGAACTTTACAGTGACTGCTTTGAAGCGACTGAACAGCAAAATTTTAAGTCGAAAAACTCACTTCGTTTGCATACGTAGTGGAAAAAATGAATAAGAAGTAGTCATTTATCATATCTTCCAACGAGATACATATTTAATTACTTTATTGGACAATTTGTTTATGGGAAAAACATTTGATTTCCTGTGCGATAACTAGCATTTTCAAGTTAGCTCAACATTCCAAATGCTCTTTATTTGTGCTCCTTTTTAACAAATTACATGGATCAGAAGCAGTTTTGTTTATCGTATCACCTCAATATAAACCTAACAGAATTTTTTTCTAACAGAATAGATTTTTCTATGAAAAAAATTAATACATAATTCTGGAGGTGAAAATAAATGTTAAATTAATTAACATCGCCACAAAGAAATAATCTGAAAATTATTCACGTGGCTGTTTATGGAAACTTTTGATTAGCAAATAAGAATGATCATTAATTTCTTGTATCCCACATATTTTTAAATAAGTTCTTATAACTGTCACAGCCTACTAAAAACGGTGTTAAAAAAATATGTAAATGTATATCTTGAAAGTGAATCGTGATAAAAAAAAGTGTTATTAATTAAACGTATCAAAAATAACATCAACAAAAATATCCGCATACTTACAGTGACATGAAAATGTTGGGAATAATTAAATAATTACAGGAGTTGGTGATTCGTTTTTTTTTTGTTAAAATGGCACGAGTACGATTTTTAATTAAAATCAGATAGCTTCTTGTCCTGTAAATATTTTTTCCCTGATGATTTTTTCGAAAAATCTTTAAGGTGCTATACATGCCTAAATATAAAACTTCTTACTGATTGTTGTTTTGTAAAGAAAGCTAAATGAAATAGTTAAAAATATCTTTTGTCAAATTCAAAAAATGTCGCTGCAAATTATCATTTATGCAAAGTGGTTGTCACCGTGGGCTATTAATACTATCTCAGCAAAAAAATGTGCTAAAAGTATCGTACCGTTGTTTGATTTTGACTGATGACCAGGCTAGATACTGCAATGCGAAAAAATCAAACGGTTTTTAGAATGAATCAAAATTTCAATTTTATTTCCATGCCACTTTCTTAAACCTGAAGCACAGCTTTGGAATCGTCCTTATCTTAAGAGCTACAAAATCGGTTAAAGTGAGAAAAAAACTGCCCAATTGGCGATGGATTTAAAACTAAAAAGCCTACCATGGTTCTCTTAGTTCAGAGGTTATTCTCTTATTCTTACGCCTCTCTGCCGTTAGGTGTTTTTCTTTTTATGTATGTGGTCTCTTTTTGTATGTTTCCCTCCATCTTTTTTTATCTCTTGTTAGTTCTCTAACCTTCCTCCACTAGATCCTTTTTTCACATCCTCATTCCAAAGTTTCGTTGGTCTTATTTTCGATTTCAGAAGTTAATAAGAAAAATAGTGTTTAGTGTAGTTTAGAGATGTTGAAAAAATTAAAACACTTTTTCGAATCAACTTTTTTTATACGTTGCCCTAATTAGATTACATATCAAACATTCCGTCCATTTTAGAACGTTAACAGACTTTTTCTCAAAAAGGTAGTTCTGAAAATTCTAAATACAATTATGTAACATACAGTAGGTAAAATTTAAGAAATAAACAAATACCGCCCAAATTTAACACTACAAAGTTTTATGGCTTTTACGAATATTTTTACGCAACAGCCAGGGCAGTTCACAGAAAATTCGGGCCCCAGGGAAGCAATAGTCAACGGGCCCCCCACTACTTTTAGAAAGGTTTAAATTTAATTTTAATTGTATTTGTAAACAAAATCTTGTGTATTAGCTCGAATCCGGGCCCCCTTGGCAACACCGGGTCCCGGGAATTAGTCCCGTCTACCCCCCCCCCCCTGTGATAGGCCCTGGCAACAGCTAATTAGATCAGCGTATAGAAGACCCGATAATTGAAATAATAGTTTGTTTATTGTTATGTTTTTTCATTTTTGTGTTAATTTCTTTTATAACGTGAACGTTTAACATAAAAAAACGTCGTATCGTGAATTTTGGCCGTAAACTTAGTCCATTTGCCAGATATCAGAAAGTAGATACCTCTTTGACGGCCTGAATTTATGTTGTTATTGTATACCTAGTTTTGAGGGTGAGGTGGTGTGCAGGGTGGCCGTAAACAGCTGCTCCTCAGCCACGCATGCTTGTGTCTTGGCCACCTGCCATCTGTCCGAACACTTCGGTTGCACGTGCCGAAGTTGCTCCAAGCCATGGGTGGATTTCATGGTCGTATATTTCCTTTTGCTCGGAGTATCTTTAAGCCACGGACTGATTTTAAGTTCTGCAGCACACATGTTGCGTATCTTCTGCACATGGCTGATTGGATTTAAATATTTAAAGGTTTCCTGGATGGCCTTAACGTTATGGTTAATTAGACCTGCTTACCCAATTATAATTTTCACGCTGTGAAATGTAAAATATCGTTTGAAAAATAGTTTTCTATAAATCTGCACACGATATTGCAACGTTTTCCCCTATTTTAATGTAAAAATAGTAATTTCAAAAGTAAATTAAACACTTATTACGTTACAGGAGAGCTTTAAAGCTATTTCTTTTCAAAAACGTATCTGTGATAAACAACTACACACAACCTGAAAACAAAAGCTTAATTCTTTTTTAGGTTTAAATTGTAATTATTATTCAGAAATACACAATTTTATAGTGTCCATGCTTTTTGCAGAATATCTTTCACAAACTTACTTTTTATAGCACATGTATAATATTTCAATACAGTTTGTCAAAGAGAAATCCCGTCCTTGTCAAGTTTTTCTATAAAAGTTGTAGCAAATTTTTAGGTCAAATAATTACATAACGTATTAATATGTATATTTTAAAAGACGTGGATTTGAAGGCTCAAGGAAGGTCGATTTTTTCTAAGAAATCACCGATACAACGGCGCCACGCTAGGAATTCTTCAAAAACCGCAACACAAATTTTATCAAAACATTTAATAAGCAAAACCAAATTTTACAACAGCATCTGGTTTAACGTATCTTTTTCAAAAACATTTCCTGGAACATGAATGAATGATTGAATAATAATTTTTTATGTTTTAATTTGATAGGTAACGAATTCTTTCAGATAAATATCGAAATTTTATGGTCCAGTACAGTCTATTTAGACAGTTCTTATAAACAATATGAGTCACATTAATTATCAGATTAAATTAGTGTGTATTATCCAATAACATGTTAACTGTATTAAAAGAAACAGTCAAGCATTACGTCATGATTATTGTGAATTATATTTGGTTTGCATATTTTTGTAACACTTGTTTTATGATAAAATGCTCGAGTTTAGCGTGTTCGTAGGCATTTTTAAAATTGTATAAACTTTAAGTTAACGATCCATGGAAAAAGATTGAAAGGTTCTAGGTGCCAATAAAATATGACAGTAGATTTAGTGCAGTATTCATGAAATTAAGTGATTTATGATGAGTAGTCTTTTGACAAAATCAATTTATCACGGCTTGTATGTTTCGCCGTAGCTTTAAAAGTGTTTTTCTGTTGTAAATTAAGTCCAAACTGCAAAATGTACCAAACTAATCCAACTACGTATGGATACATTACTTATAATTCATGTTTTTAATTAGCAACGTATCAGAGATTTAGTCTCTGAATGTAGGTATATACATGTTTAAATACAATTAAAAGTTTGTTCGTGAAATTCATTTCAACGAGAGGAAATAACCACCTGATTAATATCTAACTTCTACTTTTTGCAATTAAGTTATGTTAGTCGTTTCATATTCGGTTTTTGCTTGAACTTTATTTGGCATTTACGTGCCTAATCTTTATGTTATGGCAATTTTGTCTAAAAATGTCAGACAACTGTGCTGTAGTGAATAAATAAAAAACGAACGGACCTCCACTACATTTAAGTTTAAATTTAAAATTAACAGTTAATTGTACATCATCGGTATTGCAAAACGATTAATTAGTAATGCTAACATTAACGTGAATTTTTACTGCCTAATTAATTGACAACGAAAGTCACTGTGTAATAAACAATATATTAATGTTGCATTCTAATGTGCTGGCGAAATCATATGTTACCAACAAGGGGCCAGATAATAAAAATTAATAAATGGTGCCTGTGGCGCACTAACCGATTTTTTTATTTAAATTTTCAGCAGTTAACAGTGATTTCAGTGACATACTTATTGAAAAAATTACGCTAGGAAAGAATTTGTTCGGTGTGCATTGTTTTATTGTTAATTTGTTTAAACTGCTTTTAAATAACTTTCAGTCAATCGCAATTTTACCTTAAATTTCACCTATTTTTTTCCCTTTGTCGTGCAGGTGTGCCCTGAAGACTAGAAAATTATAGCCCCAGTACAAACTGTGATTAAATTGATCCCAAATATAAGTATCTTAATCAAAATTCGCAGAGAATAATTGTCTATAACTATAATATTTTAAACCTAATATTTGTTTTATAATTTTGCCCAGTTTTGCTGATTTACTCCCTTTCCATATTTGTTTCACTGTTCTACTTTCATTCGTTCTTGTGAGATGACCATCCACCTTATAGGTAATTTTAAAAAAAAGCAAAAATTAAAAAATGACCCCAGCTCATCATCTACTACCTATATGTGGAAAAGCCAATGTTTTCGTATACATGCTTGAATTTTTTAAGTGATTCATTTATTATTATAATTAATCATTTACATTTTTCAAAGGATCTCCTGTCGAAATGCTAGACTGAATAAAACAAGAGAGTCTTGAAACTGATCTAGCATTTCAACAAACGAACCTTCTAAAACAAGTTATTTTTAATTAAATTATATACATAAGTCAATACAATCCTACAGTACAATCATAAAAAAATTGTATTTTTTGCGTAGCTAAAAAATAATGCCCCAGGATTACTTTGGAAGGCGTTTTTGTAGTCATTCTTTATTAATCTCTATTTCATGGCAAAACTTATTTGTCTGTTTCGTATATATTTGTCGACAAAATAATGCAATCAATATCTTCGTTTGCATCAAATACCTAAAAATATGTGCAATTGTGTGTTGAAGTCACATACGTTATTGCCTATTTTCATTTAATAACCTACATAATATCAGTATTATTTTAAGCGATAGTTGGTATGCGTGACCTTGCCGCAGAATGTAATATCATTACAATTCCTGCCAGGTGAAAGCAAACCTTTTTATGAACATGGAGTTATGAATATGTTTACACGGGCCAGATCTTAGAATCACCGATAAAACGAATTTCTGTTTACTAAGCTACGGATTCTATAAAAAAAAATTAGGAAACGTATTTCAAAGCGAGCTGTCGATGAATCATTCGTGGGAAGGGTAATTACCTTTTGACACAATACATTTTTACTCATCTCGCTTCCAAGTATTGTTTAATTAGCCCAACTGTTATGTTAACCCACCACAGAGCATGATCATTTACATTCTATTAGCTGTTCTTGAAAATGGTAAAAAAATATTCTATACTCATCGTATTATTACGCGCTAGCCCCCAGGAGGTCGTTTTTGGAAAGAATTGTTTTATGATGCAGATGGTATGGTCAGCCGCGTGCCTCCTCATTAGCTCGGGTTACATTGATGACAAACACCTGCTCATCTAGCCTCATAATATTAACCACTCCTATCTCAGAATTCATTTAATGTATTCGTGGTTTTGGTTTATTTTGTTAAGCTGTATATAAGTACACAAAAAATTCATTCTTTTGTGTCTGTAATACATTTTAATTGAATACATGTCCATAATAGCAAGTTTTGGGTAACTTTGCTCTTCACGATAACATTTCCAATCTTCAGCATGCTAGCAATACAAACTGTGGGTTAGCATGTAATCAGGCAATGCAAAAAGATGGAAATGACCCAAACGTACAATGCGATGTTGTATGATGCAGGTAAAAGAATTGTAAAAATATTGTTTGTTATGCAAATGAAAAGGGTGTTTATAGTATAAACGATACATTTTTAAGTGATAATGGGGTAATAAATAATGATTAGGAATGATTTATAGCTTGACTGAAAATGTTCAGTTGCGTTGACATGGATTTATCATTCAAAAGTCATTGTTAATTTGAGAGTTTCGTATCTAATGTTAAATATGATACCCCCCTTAACATCTAAAACAATAGGCAACATAAAGGATTATTCTACTCTTTAATCGTTACCATACTTATACGATTTTTTTATGGAGGCTAGTCTTTGAAATGACAAATTTTGTTCGTATTAGTTTTAAGTTATGTAAAAATTGCGGCGGGTTTTAGAGTATTGGCCAAAGATACCCAATTGGCTTGATAAAATTACGAAAAAGTGCATATTTTGCCGATTGTAATATAAACTGTGCAAAAAAGTTAATTTATTTCGGTTTAATACAAGTTAAACACTGTTGAAAATGGCTACCATAACGTAAAAGTACATTTCGGTAACATATCCAGAAAAGTCAGAGACATGTGAAAAACAAACAAAAAACTAGCTGTGCTTTTTAACTTGGATTATCTGAATTTTGTAATAATTTACATGGCTCTAACTCTTATATTTTCATGTAGTAGCATTTTTTGGACGTATGAGAAACAAGTTCATGAGGAAATGAACTAATTTCGAATAGATAAATAAATTTCATGCCTGCTAAGTTAATAAAACATTTAATTGACATCTAACATAATCCAAACTAGTATTAAAACCGTTGTTTAGTATCTAGTAGTATGTTTTTTTACGGCTTGTGTATAAAACGACTTAACCTACACAATAAAACTTGTTTAGTTTTTCGAAACAGCAAATTCGTTAATGTCTGTTTACATCTGTTTGAAATTTTTCTCTAACTTAAATGCACTGCGTTAACTTCCGTAAATAAACACTAGGTGATGTTATGCACTCTACCATCACCAAATAAATAAATATTTAGTCAACTGTTGTGATATTTTCTCCCTTAAAGCTTCTAGCAATCATCAGAAGCGTTTGTATGCAGTTTTTTTTTTCCAGTGTAATAAGATTAAATGAATTGTGATCGTTGCACATAGACATTAGGAGATCGTATTTGATGTAATTCAGAAAATAAAGTATATTGTCATTTAGCTTGTTTGTAATACATATTTACGCACTTAAATTATTTAAATGAACTTTTATCTCAATTTTCGATTAAAAATTTTGTCTGTTTACTAGTCGTTAAATTCATTTCAGGGATCTGAAGATCTTTTTTTAATTGAAAACGAAACGTTAGTGATCAGAAATATTGTACTTATTTACTTATTTTAGAAGTTGGAGCGGACGGTAAATTATTGTGTGTGTAAAAAAAAACGCTCAAAGTAAATTATTTAAACGTAGAAAGAACGCTGCGCGTAAAAAAAACGCTGCGCGTAGAAAAAGGCAGAGCGTAGAAATTGATGATGGTCTCAAAAGCGACGAAACATTCGATATTCTAAATTTTATACGTCTACTTGAAAACAGTTTATAAACAGTGAAAACCGCACGTTCCTATCTGCAACCGTTCTTCGGTTATAAATTAAGTTAGTTTTTAACCTGAAGATGATCGAAAAAGTTCAAAACGTGGTATTGTAGTACTCCTCTCGACGACAACTAGATGGTAGTCAAAACCGCATGTCTGTAGCTCGAACCGTTTTCGAATTACGGTAAAGCCGAATCGTTTTCGACATTTGACCGAAACAGTCCGTAAACGCTGGATAATAACGATAATAACCAAGTCAAAATCAAAGATGTCCGAGCGACACTTCCTAATTGTTTTTTTTTTTTAATTTTTTGACTGTTAATATTATTAACCACCATCGTCACAAAATAAATTCATAACTCATTTATTGGAGCATATTTCATCACCAAATTTGGTTAAAATGTGCCCTATATTCATGCAAATAGAGCCATGAAGTCAAAATCAAAATTTTCCGAGCGTGACTTACCCAATTGATTTTTTTTTAATTTTTCGAGTGTATGTTAATATTATGAACCACCATTATCACCAAATAAATTCATAACTTTTTTATTGGGCCATATTTCATCACCAAATTTGGTTTAAATGTGCTCTATATTCATGCAAATAGAGCCATGAAGTCAAAATCAAAATTGTCCGAGCGGGACTTAACCAAATTAGATTTTTTTTTAATGTTTCGAGTGTATGTTAATATTATGAACCACCATTGTCACCAAATAAATTCATAACTTTTTTATTGGGCTATATTTCATCACCAAATTTGGATTAAATGTGCCCTATATTCATGCAAATAGAGGCACAGTAAAATCAACAATGTCCGAGCGAGACTTACTAATTAATTTTTTTAATTTTTTTTCGAGTGTATGTTAATATTATGAACCACCATTGTCACAAAATAAATTCATAACTTTTTTATTTGGCCATATTTCATCACCAAATTTGGACTAAATGTGCTTAATTAATTTTTTGTCGCAGTCGGCTTAACTGTCACGTGACAGTCAGTTTTTCTTAGTTATCGTCCATTGCCGAGATCTCGGTATAGGACGTCTGCAAATTTTGTCACGTTACCCCCTCCTGCACCGTCCCTG
Source organism: Elmis aenea (assembly GCA_947652605.1). Classification (NCBI taxonomy): domain Eukaryota; kingdom Metazoa; phylum Arthropoda; class Insecta; order Coleoptera; family Elmidae; genus Elmis; species Elmis aenea. The sequence continues at coordinate 18,870,348 of OX393584.1, forward strand.
GCGCGCCCGGAAAGATCATCTCATAGAATCTTGAATAAATATCATGTGCCTACCGAACCTCACTCGCAGTTTTTCAGGCACTATCGTTTATTATCGATGTAATTAGTAAATTATTGTATTTAATAAATATATCGTCACAAAGTGCAATCAATTTTCTGAGTAACGATTTTGATAACTTGATAAATATTTGATTTATGTTAGTAAATATGACTTAACTATTAATTAGATTAAGTGATACTTATTTACAACAAAAAAACGTGAATTCATTATTTAACATAGAAATAAAAACACGAATAATCAATTGAATGCCAAGATTATTTTTTTGAAGGACATGTATTTCTAATGATAAGGTATGTTGGTGGTAGATAATGCCGACAATGGATGTTAATGATTTGAGATTTACGTAAGGCTTGACGTAGTGAAAAAGTAAATAAAATATATTGAAAGTAAATATTGTTAAGCATATAGGATAGTAACAACTGTGTTGACGGTTTGCAGGAATACTTCTTATTCAAATTACGTAAGTTATTTTCTTTATTTAAGCAGTTTTAGTCTGTTTTTGTTCCATTTCGTGTTTATTGTAGTTGGATACTTTCTTATTATTAATTGATTGCATATTTAAATAACACAACAACACAAACGACTTTTACTTTTAAATGCGGTCTAAAAATAAATACATTTTTATTTTTATAGTGCGATTTTCATATTTAAAGCAATTCCCTTCTACCTTTCTTTTAAGAATATTTTTTATTTATTGTGGTAAATACTATTATCAACCAATTTAAAATAGGTATGGTAAAATACTAACTGTACACTTTCATCCTATCATCAGCTGATTTTCTTAGTTTTTTATGTACAAAATGTTTTTAATTTTAAAATGTTAGTGCTGTCGGAAAGATTTTTTCGCAAAATTAAAACAACATACTAGCTTACTGTAAATTGAAACAAATAAGTTAATTTAAATCAGGGTGGATAAAAATCATGATTTTTTAAAAAAAAATCAAAAAAATCGATTTATTTGATTTAAATCAGATTTTTTTGATTTAAATCAAATGTACCATATTATCGAATTTCGTGACATATTCACATGCTATTTCTGTTTTGTGCTAATATATATTTAATAACCAATATAAAATCAAATGTACCATATTATCGAATTTCGTGACATATTCACATGCTATTTCTGTTTTGTGCTAATATATATTTAATAACCAATATATTTAATTCATTGGTGAATTTTTGTCAAAATGAAAAATTAAATATAATGATTAGGAATTTTGAAAAAATCAGTGCCAAATGATGATGTTTAATTAATTATATACAGGGTGAGTCATTAGTGCGGGATCGGTCGATTGTGGCTAAACGGCTTGAGATATGAAGTTGAATCAAATGCTATTTTATACAGTTTTTTCTAAACAACACAATAAAAATATTTTCAAATATACAGGGTGAGTCACCTTTCTGGAACTAATAGCAACTTTTAAATTTCAAATACAACACCCAATTTTTTATTTAATATTTTTGACCGCCTTAATTTTAGCTTTGCATCAATATAAAATACTACAGGTTTTTATACGGCGTTGTGAGAAAAAATTAATTTTCTAAATTATTCAAGGTTGTAAGTCTTTATTTAAAAAATTCTCCTGAAGTTATTTTGAAGTACAGAGTTTTAATTTGGTATGGACATGCAGAAAAAAATTCTGTTCGCTCGATATGAAAAAATTTGAATCACACATACAGGAGTGTTTATAAATAGGTGGCAACTTCCATAATTTTCAAAAGCTCGTAACTCGATTTTTTCAAATGCGAACCCCTGTATTTTTTATGTCATCAAATTCGTCTTTAAAAGAGCTTCATTTTTTGTTAAGTGTGTCCTTTACCCAAAAATCATACATTTCGAGATATTCGACATTTTTTTTCAAATCGGTATTGAAGCAATAGAGTGCCGTGGAAATTGAAAAAACTGACTGTTCACTTCGCTAACGTCTAAAACTTGTCATTTATTTTTGGAATTATTGCATTTCCACAATGAATATTACTTTACAAGTGCGAATTAATATGTTTTATTCACCATTTCGTGTATTTAATTACTAATAGTAATACAATTTTGTTTTATTATAAATATTATATTGTATCTACTCATATAATCTGTGATTTAAATTAATAATTTAAAAAAAATAATTACCTGATTTAAATCAATGATTTTAAAAAAAAAATCACTTGATTTAAATCATGATTTAAATCGTGATTTAAATCAATTGATTTAAATCTGCTCAACCCTGATTTAAATATCTTTTTTAATTTTTTCGAAAGATCTCTTATGGCAATGCAAGGACAGTTTTAAGACTATCTCTATCAAGAGCATTTTTGTTGTAAATAACATAGCTACTGAAACTTGAAACTGGTCCAGCATTGCTACAAGAGATCCTTGGAGAAAAGGTAAGTCGTTTCAATTAAGCTTATTAATATTAATAAACGAAGCACTTACTAATTTCAAGCAGATATCAATTAGTAATAACCTAAATTATTTTAAACAGTTATTTATAAACAAACTTTGTTTTTATTTATCTACTTATTAACGTAAACGCATCATCATGTTTACACTCTGTCTTTGTAGTACATATAATTAACGTATGGAAATGATATATTTCATATATTAATTAAGTAGTTGATTAATCCAGTAAGTAATTTAATTTAAGCGTTACGCGATTAACCGTAGTTTAAATAAAAGCAAAATTAATAACGAGTGTGTACTTATTTTACTACGTTAACGCTTAATATTTATGAGTTTGGTTTAATTACCGTTAAAAATTAAAATAATCCGCGTCTATCACAATGTGTGGGTTTTACTAATTAATTGGCCTCGCGTGCTCACCGATTTCTTACAGAAGAAAAACAATTGCTATTTTTGTATGTTTAAAACACGCTTTTAAAGATGGAACTTTCAGAAATCGTTTGTAAATAGATTCCTCGGCTCGACATTTGTGATGCTTTTGTGGATGAAGTTCAAATTCAGGTACATTTCTTTTGAATTAAGCGTAATCTAAAAGATGCAGCGAGACATGTGTTGCCCAGAGTTGAAATTTAAAAGACCAGCTGCCGTTTGGTATTTATTTTTTTCGTGTAGCCTGCTCTCTTTCTAACCTTATCTTCTGCACTACCTGTGGCTCCAAAAGGTGATTAAGGGCCCAAACCTCAAATATATATCTTTGCTTCGCCAGCTGCTGCCAGTGTAGCAGTAGATTTCATCTTAAAAAGGTGTTTCATGTTAACCCATATACTTATATGTTAGTGAGTGAACGAACTGCCACATTATGATTATATGCATATCTGGATTTTTAGTGGGAAGGTTTGTCCGCTTAATGTTTTTATTGTAGAAATTATTTTCTCCGTAGAAAGCTCTTTATGTTAATTTGCATGAATATAAAATCGCCTAAGTTCGTAAATTGTCACGTAATAAATTGAAAGTTTGTAAACATTACCAAAATTATGTTAAATTATGTATCCTTATACATTGTTTTCCTTAAATAAAATATTCAGCATTAGGTTATTAACAAGATAAATTTAAAATATTCCAGAATACTTGATAAATGGTTGAATTATTTAAGTAATTCATTGATTAGTATAAATAATTTACTTAGTTTTTTTTTTATAAAGGATGTGTCGAAGAAATGCACCTTTGTTTCATCAGTAGCAAGCTTATTTATTTTTTTATAAATGAACATAAATAAGATTGCTACTTTTAAAAAGACCATAGTCTTGAAAATGCTCTAGCAATTTTACTAAAGATCCTTCATAAAAAAAAAATTTTGGTGATTTTTGATTAATTACAAAATACTTATTGAATTATATTAATTTTAATGGTTTTAATTCGTGGTCATTACTAAAACCAACATAATTTACTAACCAACTAAAATTGTTTGGATAAGTTAAATTACCAGGATTTTTCAAAAATCATCTTGTTTGTTTCCAGAAATAACTTTAACAAAGCTTAGATATTTGTAAATTCGGTAAAATGGCATTCAAATATATTTGAAATTTTTATGTATTTCAAAAAGCGTAATTCAATTTTTTTTTACTGCATTGTATTGTTTTAATTTAAAATAAGGAAGTGAATGTTCTTATTTTTGTCGTTATGGCCATGTGTACATATGTTACTGATAAAGTATGTTATATCGATACTATGAAATACCGACTCTCGGTAATTAAATTATAGAAGGTTTATTTCTATTATTTATTTTTTTAAATAGCTTTAAAAAACCTTTAACCTAACCCTGTATTACTGATGGAAACAAAATTATATTAGGTATTTGTGAACGTAGCGTTCGATTTTTACGCGAAAAATATATCATAACACACCTTACACAAATCGCAGCCGGTATTGTATGAAATAACGAGATAAAGTATAGGATAGCGAACTATTTTATAGCTAAACTATTTGTAGTAACAGATTATTTTGACTAAAAACTCCTAAAAACGATTTGATAATGATCCTATAACCCACACACCCTTAATTTGTTTATGATCAACAGTTAAAATACTTTTGTTATGAAATACATGATGAGTTTAATATCTTTCTATCAAATGAATCTAGTTTTTGCAGGTATTAGGACACACCTTGTATTATTATTTAAATGTAATAGTGAAATGCTCCAGCATGTGTTTACAATTCATGTGATTATGGCATAGATAAATACATAATAAGAAAGCCGACTATATTTGTGTTATTATTTGATTCATAATTGTTTTAAATTACAACGTAATCGCATCCTTGTTTGGGTCGCATTTTTATACTTAATTTTCAATATATTTCTGTACTTTATTTCCGCACCTAACTCTGAATTTTTTATCTTAAACTTTTCTATAACAACGCAGATGTTTAAGTTCGCTTGTCATTTGGGAAAATAGTGGAACTGTTGAAATTTAATGGCATGATCGATACTCGCTTATTCCAATGTATAAGGGCTGTAGCAAGTTAAATACTACGCCTCATTACAATACAATTAAATGTATGCACGTTTAAAAGTCGTTGGGTAATACTTAAGTAAACATAAAACGCGTACACATACTTAAAATTGCTTTTTAATACGATTCAATGGGCTGGCTTTCGTTTCATTTCGTCAACTTTGTCGAGAGCTCTTTGACGAACAATTAGAAAGTTTTAGTTGACATTTCCTTTTATATTTTTGCATTGGCAGGACTTTGTGACGCAGAGAAAATTAATGACGTAAAAAAACATAGACGTATGCTAATAAACAAAACAATAACCACTATTAATAAACAAAATTTAGATCGTTATAGTTACAAAATCGTGTGGTAAAATTATTTTCTAGTTATTACCAAGAAAAAAAAGTTTAATGGGATTAAAATCGTGGAATATCCAGTTTTACAATTTTATTACAAGAATTGCTCTATAATCGAAAGCTGTTCTTATTTATTGACTGTATCAACTCTGGTACTGTAAATATTTGAGAGTTAACCCCGATACGTTTTCCCATGTGGCTGTGTGATTAAGTAAGTAAATAAAACGACAGTACATCCGTTGTAAACCGTCTTAAGTTTAGTTATTCTTTATCAGTACTTATTGCGTATTTCGTCACTTTGCTTGCGTATTTTTTAAGTACTACGTAGTCCAAAAAACGGAAATTTCTGTATAACTTTATACCTAATTAATTACAAAATATTATGTGCTAATATTTAAATATAAAATGTCCATAAGTACGTTTAATTAATTATTTATTAGACATGTTAGACCAGGTTTAAGACTCGTGTGGTTTCTTCAGTAGCAATCTTATTTATCTCGCACATGAAGCTTACGTTCATCCTAAACCCAAATACAATTGCATTATTAAAATAGCATCATTCAACTTTTGTCTAGTATGTAGCTTACAATATAGATGTAAGAACTTTTAAGTTTAAAAGTTGCTTTCGACTCCCTAATAGATTTGTTTGTTTGGTTTAATTTTGTACCTAATGTGTTTCTTTATACGAGTTCTAATTGTTTGTTTGTTTTTTTCTATATAACACAAGCCACAAGTACAATTAATTTTGTAAATTTCTTCACATTCGTAAGAAATGATATATAGTTTTGGTCTTGTAATATGTTTCTATATTACATTCTTTGAGAACTTGCGTCTTTTATATTTACTGTCTGTTTAATATAAGGCAAACCAGTCTAGAATTTTAAAAAGACATGCTTCGAAAAAAGAAGTGCTTTTAAGCATTTATGAAAACCTTTACTCGTTGATGTTATAACATTTGAATCACTTACATGATATCTATCATATGAAATCCACAATATGACACATACGCTAGTAAAATCGAGGAAATCCAATAAAAATTCGTATAGTTTAAATAAATCGAATTTTAGGAGAAACCGTATGAACAATATTGTAAAGATCTAAATATGCTCTCCTTAAAATCTCATAGAACGCTTTAGTGATATAATATATCTCCACAAAGTTGTTAACTACAAAATAGATCGTTCTTTTATTTTATCGCTCATTAGGTCTGCGACACCATTTTCTCTTTTATTTTAACACCCTGTTGTACAAATTCCTTTTTTAACTCGCCAATCAAAAGAATTCTTCATTGATATAACCGGGGCCATCGATATATTAGCGGGCCGACTCATTGAATTTTTGAGTGGTGGGGATAAAGGCCGATGCTGAACATACTTCGCTATGATCCTATATGCCTGGCTATAGAATAATATAACGTAAATGATTACGTTAATAATTAAATATTACTGTCTATATTATAATAAACATTCACATTTTTCATAATTTGGTAGAATTTTATCCTCTGTTAGATAATTAAGACAAATTTTACGTTTTATTTTAGTTTGCAACTTATTTATTATATAATATAAATCAAAACCATAAATTCATTGCTTGATATATCTATAACGTCAATATGTCGATCTATGCCCTCAAATAATTTGTCAATATTAGTTGAATTTTCATTGTCATTTTGTGATAACTCAAAAAATAAGGTTTTAATTTTAAAGTTTCCGTAAATCGCTGATTTTAATTTTAAGAGATTAATGGTTCTTAATTTTTTTTCAGATTCTAAAACTTGTTCTACACTTATATTATAAGAAGCTCCACTCATTTGTCTATATTGACCAAATCTTGCTTCCAATGGATCTGTTTGAAATTTTCCCAACAATACAAATTGTATTTTATGTTGCTCAAATAAATATTTTATCAATAATAGTAGCGTAGTGCAAGTATGTGTTAATGAAGCAAATGTCTGGTTTGTCAACTTTCCGTTTCGTTTAGCAATGTTATTAATTTCTAACTCGTCCCATTTCTTAACCCATTCTACGAAATTTTTCAAAAATTTAATTATCTCGTTCTAGAGACCAGCAAAAACATTAAAACGTACCGCAAACATGAGCAAATAATGAACGCATTTTGCTGTAAGGAGTCGACCCGCTAGTATAACGATGGTCCCGATATAACAAAACATTAAAAAATGACGATGTTTTTTATCTGTCACTTCATTTATTTAAACATTGCTGTAAACAAATTCTATCATCTTAACTCACCCATTCAGTCAATCATGTTTATTAATAAAATTTGAAAATTTTCAGCAATAGTCGGTAAAAGAAATCAATCTGTTTTTGGTATTTTCTTACTGTATTAAAACGAGAACATTGTGTGGGCATGTCCTGTTATGTTCTTCATTTGTAAATAATTTTAAAATTTTAGCGAAATTTTATATAATTTGTTTTGAAAACCATAAAGAGATTGGTTCAACATTCGAACGCGATAGGTTAATGTTTTGGCTAAACTTAAAGTTAAAAGTAACAAAAATCGGTTCGAGAATGAAAAAAGTATGGGCAAAATAAATACGTTCGTTAGGGGACCGCCTTGTACAGACTGGGTACTGGGTAGTCTCTACCTGTACATTTTTCAACTATATTTGCTTATAAAAAAGCAGCTAAACACTGGTTTTACTTTGAAATATTCTCATTTAATGCAAGTGCTTTAAAAGTTTCTTTAAATACATCTCGCTTGGAAGTGTTCGCTTCGTAATAGATAATACATTACCGCGCACTTCCGCTCCATATTTGCGTGCTACTATTTTCAATGATTTTGGTTTGCTGTATAACGTTCTGTTTGCCTCCCACTGAACAAGTGCTTGTACCGTTAACCATCGCTATAATTAAGCAATTAACAATGCCAACTTTCACGCACTTGATTAACTTAAACAGTACTTAACTGTAACCTATATTTAAAACGAAATTTGTTTATAAAAGTCATCCAGTTAAGGAATATCCGATTTAGGTCTGTAGGGCCACTTTTTTAAAATGAGTTGATCTGTGTGATTAAATTTGTAATGGCGTTTTTCCACTTTGATTTTTCAAAGTTGACTACATGTTCCTCATTTATCAAAATCGGTTTAGCCACCCTGTACAAATAAAAGATAGTGGTGACTTCTTTGATGTTCCTGTAAGATTCTGGAGCATTTCGATTTTTTTTGTGTCGTGAAACAAAAAATCAGGCAGTTCAGACGACCAGAAACACATGAGCTGTCACCCTTCACAAAAAAAAATCTGTACGTGAAAGCCTGGGTAGACAGGGATGAGATTCAGACGTGGATTTGCTTGTACCAGCTTTAGTTTTTATCTCATGAGCAGAATAAAAAGGATCAGAAAATTGCATCAGGCAACGGCCTAGATAACAAAATTTTTGCAGACCTGGAGTATAAAAAAGTCGACTAAAATACATTTTTCTGCAATGAAAATAATTCCACACGGCTAACATTCAAATCAAGGTTTTTGATGGAATTGATCAACCGTCAAGAGTTTTTTCTCGTCGTTTATGTAAACTTGTTTTATTATTTCATAAAAAAAGAAACGTGATTCAAATTAAACAAATTATTTACCGACGTAATACAACTCTATGTCCTCCATTGGCTAAGTTACGCTTGTAAGAACTACTTGTATGCTAATACTGCAATTAATAAATCTAGTTATCTTAATAATTTTTACGTTAATTAAACTCGGGGAAAGTTTAATAATTATTCAAACACATACTTTGTTTTAATCTATCATACCTCAGGTATAAATAAGAATGCAATTAAATAAACCGCTGTTGTTAACAACTGAATATTTTTTAAATCTCTTTAAAAACACGTGTCCATTTCAATTCAATTTGCTGTTGATAATTAATTGCCCCTAAGCTGTAGTCACTTAAATTTGAATAATGTTACTAGCGATTGTATCATAGCTATTAGTTGCATGATATAAAATCAGTCTAATATTTTGCCCCCACATTACACAATTAAATGGTAATAACACAATTTTTAGAGGCAACTTTCAATGATTTCGAATGAGAGTTACATTTCTGATAATAAAACGTTTTATATCGAATAAAACTTTTAAAAGTTGTTGGTTCTAGTAGCGTTTAGAATAAACCATTAAAAATAGTTATAGCTTACATGTATGTAAATAATCACAAACTCGGTCGAATTTAGAAAGTGCTTTTTTTCTAGTCATTGCTTTTATAATTATTGATGTAGATATTTAAGTACCATGAAACGCAAACTTGTCTCTGAATTAAACTGTATGAACTGAATTTTCTTTATAATGGTATAGTATGGGTATTCATCCTTACTTGATTATAGCACTCGTTCACTTAAAAAAAAAATGTGTCTTGTCAACTTTACACGGAATGGGGTGGAGTTGATCAATTTATAAAAATATTATACGTGTAAACAAACTGAACATTTTCTATACTTTATGAGGAAAAATATCTCGCAGAACAAGGTTCCAACAAGAGAGTTTAACTTAAAGTGTAAAAACGAATGTTAAAAACAATTTTCTGTCTCAAATTTATTGATTCGTTTAGTGTTAAACTTGTTTATATTCACATCAAAGTAGAACTTCCCTTTGCGCAGACTTTCAGTTCACGTAAAAGTTGTTTAAACCTTTTAATCTCAACGGTATCGATCTGTTTATCGTGAGGCAATTTGTTGAAGCTTGTTTAGCACTTATTTTGCATTCTAGAACTTTAAACATTTTTTGAATATTTTCACACTGTACTCTTTAATTTCAAGCGTCTGGCGCGTTCGTTACGCCTGTACACTGTCGGCATTTGCTTTCGCTTTAAGGCATATTAAAGACGTTTTGTCATTTTTAGACAAAAAACTAACTGATTCTTTTCGAAAATTTTCGGGTTCGACCGTGAAATTTGCACGGAACTGTTATCGTTAGTGAAAATCATATCCTGAAAGTTTGAGCCGAATCTAAAAAGCCGTTTTCGAGTTTCATCCGTTCAGTGTAGAGCCTTAAGGGCTACGCTGGTGCTATTCAGTCAAATTCGCCCCAAAACAATTAAAATAATTTCTAAATAAACGCGACAACTAATCCTAAATTTCTAACTGGGATTGTGGTCCTAATAATTGAGTTACTATTATTATGTTTTCACTTACATATGACATTTTTATCTGCTTTTTATGTAGTATTAACCAGTCTTTTCTTTGATAACATTTTTCTTACTTACAAAAGGAGTTTAATGATTTTTTACGCAAAATATCGTACAAAAAACATTTGGCAACGACAGAAGAAGCATAAAAAATTAAATAATAATCGTAGTAATAGTTATGTAACTTTATAATGGAGTTATAGTTTTTGACCAGCTTCATCCTGATTGTTAAGTTCCTCTCCTTCTTATTCTTACTCCTCTCTGGCATTAGGTGTGAGGTTTTTGTTTCTTCTTATATATGTGCCTCTTTTTGTATGCTTCCCTCCATTTGTTCCTATATCTTGATAGTTGTCTAACCTTACTCCACTCGATCACTGAGTTGTGGCAGCTTTTGTTGCCTCCTTATTACAATTTTTCCGTGGTCTTTCTTTTCGCGCTTTATATGCTTTCCTGGACATCCTATCTCCTCCCATTCTGTATACAATATACATGACCTAGCCATCCTCCCATTTTACGGTACCCGATACCTAATAGGTTTGCAAGTTGTAACCACTTTAAATACAGTTTTTAAAAGCCAATCATTTTTTTATATTGTGGTGTAGTTTCAGCATGTATTGAAAGTATTTTCAATAACTAAAATATACATTTGGCGCTGTTTAACGAGCTAAGCAATTGGTGTCATTCATGGTTCATGACGCCCTGAGTATTATTCCTTGAAACCGCATCATAGACCGGAAAAGGTTAAAATATACGAAATTCTAAATCTATTTTACAACCGCGACTTAACATTGAAGTGCGCTGTTGTATTTTGATTACTCAGAAATTGGGTTAAGAATTTTAGGAAAATATTTTATACATTTGCTTTGTTTTGTGTTGGTCGAGTGTTGCATAAAAAATTCGACGTTTGTTGCTAAACAACACTCACTATTCTTACTGCTTTTTTTTATTACCGGCTAAATTTCTTACGTGCTAGCATCTGCTTCGCCCCCAGGTTAAGTTATTGATCATTTTAGGCAGGATGTAGTATCTCAAATGTTCATGGCCCGTGAATTATACTACGTAAAAAGTACACACGTGCACTCTGAGCCTAACAAGAACATAATCTTGAATACGCGAGTGCGTAGCATACAATTATTGTTCAATAATAATAAGGTATACGTACATACAAATAAAATTAAATCTACATACACAGATGTAATAGCTAGCTTGCGAAAACAGATGAAACTATTGCCTTAATGAAAAAGTAACGAAACTGAAATTACTGAGCAATTTTGCAAAACACTGAGTAATTTAAAAAATAATTAGTTGTGACTTACAATTAATTTATTAATGAGCCACGTTTCGACGAGAATTTTTGATTTAGAAATACGTTTTTTTTTTTTAATAAAAGCGTCTAATACACGATTTAATTATACTTCTTAAAACAATTTAATCATGTGAATGTATTCTTTTTTCTTACATATTTATTAGTCCTGTGAATGTTATGAAGTGTTCATCATGGTAATGTGTTTGTCACTCATTATGTAATTGTGTTGTTTGAATTGTGTCTCACAAAATTCATTTATTACAGTTTCCCACCAAAAATGGAGCGACCCCAAATTTCACCTGCACTGGGGTCGATGCACATGCAAGAACAGACATACATACAAGCACCTAGTTACATTCAAACTCAAAATTATTCCACGCCCGCACCAAATCAGTTATACGCTCGCACATCTCCCAATAATTCAGGCTATGTATCTGTCGCACAACCTCTGCATAAGAAAGGATCATTGAGGAATGGTGATATTCTGAAACGCTCCAGGGTACAAACTATGTAAGTTCAGCACACTCGTTCACTTTCTTAACGCTTTTACTTTATACAGCTTGCTTGAGATAATGCAAAAATATTTGCGAACATTTTTCTACAGACATACAAACGTTCAATGTTTCTCTTCCACTAAACACTTAGATTTAAAAAAGAATCCTTCGAGACTCAATAAAACGTTGAATAACCAGTTGTGGCGATACATGTTCGTGTTAGTATTGTGAAGAAAAGCTTACAGTGTTTTAAAACATACATCAATGTTTAACGAAATTATAACATCATTTTTTCATATTCTTACATTAAGATGTAAAAAAAATGTTTTTAAGGAGTATATAAAAACGTCGAGTAGGGGAAAGTACCCATGAATGGGACAGTCCTTGGATGGGACATTCTTAATAAACTATAGTTAAACACAAATCTCTATGTACGTGCATAGATGGTAAATCGCGTACCTAATGTACAACCACATTTCGAAGTTCTCATGTTGTATACAACACGATTGTATTACATACATTAGGTACGCGATTTACCATCTATGCACGTACATAAAGATTTGTGTTTAACTATAGTTTATTAAGAATGTCCCATCCAAGGACTGTCCCATTCATGGGTACTTTCCCCTAACTAGTCATAATAATATTTATTCATGTTCTTATCCTTAGAAAGCCCTAAAAAAATGTCCAACAAACATATTACTGTTCAAAAAAAGTTTAAAATTATTGCACACATACTGCAACTCTCAGATTGAGAAGAAATGCTACAATAGTCGATTAGCCAGACATAGCAATTTTTATTATTATTTGTAAAAGGTTTTTAAAGTTAAGAGTGTTACATTTTCAAAAATGTTTAGTAGACGTATTGTGATCAACAAAATTTCAAAATGAATATTTTTGTCCTGAAACAGTAAAAAATGTTCTTTAAAACTGTACAAAAACGTCAGTTAACCGGTCATGGCATTACTTATTAATGTTTTATTCTAAAAAGCAGTAAAGCATCTTTTTTAAAACATTAGTGTTAATGAAAGTTAACGATTATTCCATCCATACTGCAATTCAATTTTAAAAAATCTTTCAGGACTAATAAATTTCCGATTAACCGATCATGGATATGTTTATTATTCATGTTAGTACTTTAAAAAACTTAACAGTGTTTTAATAGACGTATCAGTATTTAACAAAACCTTAACGTCATTATTATAATCCTGCAACAACCTGATTTTTCAAAAATATCCTTCAAAACCATATAAAAACGTCAATTAACTGGTTGTAGCCATATTTATTCATATAGGTAAGTCTTTTAAACTTTTAATCAGTCATAAAAGCTTTAAAAAGGCGCAAAATTTTTGTTATAGACGTATTGATGTGCAAAGAAACTTTTAAGTCATTATTCTCATCCTGCAACAACCAAATTATTGATATTTTTTTTCAAAACCACATAAAAACGTCAATTAACCAGTCATGGCAACTTTATTCATGTTAGTATTTTAAAAAGTCATAAAATCTTTTAAAAAACACAACATTTTTGCAATAGACGTATTGGTTTACAACAAAACTTTATAAAGTCATTGTTCTTCTCCTGCAACAAACAAATTTTTGAAAAATATCCTTCAAAATCAGATAAAAACACCAATTAACCAGTTGCAGCAACATTAATTCATATTAGTATTTTAAAATTCTCAAAAGCTTTAAAATCAGCTCAGCGTTGTTTATTTAAATAGACGGATTAGTGTTTAACAAAACTTTGAAAACATAATTTTTATCCTGCAACAACCACATTTTGAAAGAAATATCCTTTAAAACCCCATAAAAACGGCAATTAAGCAGTTGTGGCAATGTTAATTCATATTATTATCCATTTAAAAAAAAACTGTGAAGCTTAAATTTTCATTTGGGCATCATTTATTACCCTTTAGCTTGTATATTAAAACATATTTCACTATACATCAGGAAATAAAAATATTTGTCCAATGCATATTTGGTGGGGCTCAGTGCTTTTACCACCCAATATTTAACGTTGTAATGTGTAATTATTTTGTTATTATTAGGCCTACTATAATTTTCTAAAGTCAAACTGGGACACGAAAACATTTTTTTTTAATCAGAAGAGATATGCAAAAAACGTGGGTGAGGGGAAAGTTCAAATGTATTTTAATGCAAAGTTAGAGTACTTTAACATTATCCAAAATTACAGATTTATGACAGAATCTTTTCTGTTTTTTTTTTCTCATTGCCCCCACTTACAAAATTATTCGTAATCAAACTTTCACAAATAATTTCTATTAAGCTACAGGAATTATAAACATAATATTAATGTTAATTTACACTATTTCAGTCAAACATTTTAAAAAACGTAAAAACGTAAGCTTATGCTCTAAATTTATTTTATTGTTGCTTGTTCAAATAGCTTAAATTATGAACACAAAGCGTACATTACTAGGAATATCTTCAATGGCATGCGTACAGCAAACACATTAATATTGTCCCACGAAAACGCGTATGTCTGACCCAAGAGCGTGCAATTGGCAACCCTATAACACCCGCGCAAAGACTTTCCAAACAAAATGACTAAAACACGATTTTCTTAGCTCCTCGCGCTATTTTGTTACCCGCTCGGACAGATTTCACAAAAACGTCGGTGCGGAATATTTTTTTTCAGAAACCGGGACATAACCTCTAAACCGGGACTGTCCCGGCCAAACCGGGACGTGTGGTAGGCCTAGTTATCATACATTAATATTATTTTAGCATGCTTCATCATCCACTTAATCCCCTTTGATAAATTTTCTTAATTTTGATCTTTTAATAATTGCAGCTGTGACCAGTTCAATAAAAAAGTTTACTGTGTTTGCAGCTTGTTAGTTCTCTAATAATTTGTTTCTTTTTAGGTATGAATTATCTCAAGACTTATTAGATAAGCAAATTGAAGTGTTAGAAAGAAAGTATGGTGGGGTTAAAGCTCGGACTGCAGCCCTTACAATTCAGAGAGCTTTTAGGAGATATACATTACTTAAAAAATTTGCAGCAATCACCGCCATGGCTAAAGCCGAAAAACGAATTAGTAGAAGAATTCCGGCTAATGGGGAAGATGCCCGTAATGCTATGGGAGACAATGAACAATGTGATTCAGAGTACATGAGAAATTTCGAAAAGTAAGTCTTAACATTTTAATTTTCAGAGAAATAAGTAATTTTTGCAAATGTTAATTTTCATTAAATGCTAAATCAATGGTTTCCAAACTAAGGGGCATGTTATCAATCTTTCTCTATACTGTTAAAAAATTTAATTGAATCAGACTTCGATAATGAGTATTTAATTTTGATAATTCAATACACAATAATTCCACTATTATACTATAGAAAGTTGTTATGTATCAAATAGCTGTTAGAAATTGCAAGTTTGATGTTGTATCATCAATGTTTTGTATTAACAAGTTTTCTTGTAAAACATGATAATTTAATAGCTTGTATAATTAACCAATGTTTATCATTATTTTCACTCAAAATTTTTGCATGCATATTATTGCAGTAGAATACACCAAACATATAACTTTCACTTTCATAAAAAGGTTATTTTGCATATAATGAAAATAATAGAGTTTGTTATAACATGATTTGTATAGAATCAATTTTTTGTTTTAACAAGTCATTGGAAAGACTCTGGATATTATTATATATTACACTGGCAAAGTGAAAGTTACATCAAATCAGCTTTTTAATTCAACATATATTTAAATGCTTAAGTACCTTTACAAAGAATATTTAAACATGACAACAACTTAATAGGGCTTACATATTTATATTATGCGTTAAGATTTTATACGCTTGTTAATTCGATAAAAAGCTGTACCACTATAGGATTTAAATACTGTCTTATACTGAAAGTTTCATTTATTCATAATTAAATTTTGAACAACACAAATCACTATTATTTATGGTTTAAATGAGCTGGCCTATGAAACACAATATATCACATTTTAATGATGATTTAAGTGATGTTATTATAAATGGATACTAAATTGGGGATTTATTTCATTCAGTTTGTAAAAAGGCATCAATAATTATTAAGTTTAATTTTTACTAGTTCAGAACCTTCACATTTGGGTAAAAAGACACAAAATTATTAAGTTTTTTTCTGAAATAAATTATTACAAGATTTAAAAGAAAAATGCAATTAGTAAAAACAGAAAAGCTATTTTACTATAGAAAAGTGAAAATAAGACAATTAATTGTTAATTACAAGTTAATAAGTAAATATAAATTGAACATTTTATTTTAATACATTTAAAAACATATAATCTAGAGTAGTGCTAATAAAGTATTCATAATATCAATGGAATATAATATCTATGTGATGAACAGTTATATTTGAATGCAAATACTATGCTTGGGTAGATTTTTAATTCATTTGCACATAAAAACTGTAATTTCTATATCTTGGTTGTGCAGTAGAATGCTAGATAGAATAAATAATAGCACTTTTGTGTCGTATGCAAGTGCATGTAATTATTCACTTATAACTGTTGTAAGTTATGAAATTAGATATGTTATTGTATATTCTTTTGCTTAATAATACTAATTACATATGAAGATGGAATAGTGTACTTGAGAGAAGTATAAATATTCAATTAGAATAAAATTACATTGCCTATATATCAAGTATGCATAATACATATATTGCATTAAACATATGTTCCCAAGCCTCTGTAAATGTAATAAATACTGAGTGGGTGTCTCATTATTATTCAGAAAATTAAAACAACCTTATTTAACTGTTTGTTATTGAACAAATTCTTTAGTATTTCATTTTTAAAATGTTCCTATAAAATTAAGCATTTATTAATGATAATTCAACACAAACTCTAAATTGCACTTTTAAGACCATTTCAACATAAATCTTCGTACTGAAAATTATTTAAATAGTAATAAATATGAATTGAAATGTGTTGTAGAGTTTCAGTATTTAATAAGCAAAAGGGTGCAGATATATATTTATTTGTTAATGCTGTTATTGATGCTAAATGATTAAAAACGCAACTTTAAATTTTCAGTTGCAGCATATTAGCTTTTTATGTTGAATGAGAATAGCAATAACACTGTTTTTGTTTATTTATGTAGTAATTTTATTTAGTTGTACATATTATGGCAAAAATTTGAATGTGCGCTTTTTATGATTATTGTAGTGGCCATGAATGTGGAACCATTCGAGCGCTTCCAATGCGATCAATGTCTTTACGAGAGAGACGAAACATTGATAGCATTCCCCTCCCCCGCAGTCAATCTGGTACCCCAACAGTGTGCTGGGAAAATTATCCCCCGCATGTACAGCACACTCACTACTATTCTTCCCCAATGGAAAGTAAACATGAGCCTCATAGTCTCCAGCCAACCAGTAGCCAAAGTTCTTGTAGTACCCCTCCCGGAAGTAATAATGGCTTTGTCCGTTCTCGTAGTAGTCAAAGTAATAAGAAAGTGCCCCCAGAAGTTCCGAAAAGGACTTCAAGTATTTCTTCAAGATCAGTTGATCCACGTCACCATAGAAGTAACGGTTTGAGCAAAAGTACCGAAAATGGATCCTTATCGAGTGTACAGAGTTCAGGTAGTGATAGTAGTATTTCGGCCGACCGAATACAGTGCGAATTCTCTGGATCTCCGGTGTGGAAACGTAAAGGTCATGTACCTGAATATGCGGAAGCAACACTGGAATCCAGCTTAGGAAATATATCTAATTCAAGTTCCTCCACATACGTAATTGAACGACCGGAACAACCTACACCCACCAATTACAAAATATCCGAGACAATTAGAAAGCGGCAATATCGTGTCGGATTAAATTTATTCAATAAAAAACCTGAGAGAGGTATAGCCTATCTAATAAGACGTGGCTTTCTAGAAAATACCCCACAAGGTGTCGCTAGGTTTTTAATATCACGAAAAGGTCTTAGCAAACAGATGATTGGAGAGTACTTGGGTCACTTGCAGAGTCCTTTTTGTATGGCTGTACTAGAATGCTTCGCATCTGAACTCGATTTATCTGGAATGCAAGTCGATGTGGCCTTACGGAAATTTCAGCAACATTTTCGAATGCCGGGTGAGGCACAAAAAATCGAAAGATTAATGGAGATCTATTCCCAAAGATATTGCCAGTGCAATTTAGATATTGTCGCAAGATTGCGATCACCCGATACGGTAAGTTAATTTTAACACTAATATAAATCACTTACATTAAAACACACTACTCTTTTTTCATTATCTATCACTTGCAGAAATGCTAGACCATTTTTAAGACTCGTCTTTTATCAGTAGCAGGCTTTTATAAGATAAATAAATAAGATTGCTACTATAAAAGGAGGTCAAAGCATTTATACAAGAAACTATCGGTAAAAAAAGATAAGCCCATTTATATCTCCATATTCAGCCACGAATTTGGCACATCTGTGGTTTGATAAAGTTGATATGATCCCAAAAACATTAAATATGGCAAATCTGATTTATTTTAACTTGAAATTATCTTTAAATTATGCAAAAGTAATCATTAAAAAGAATTAAATTGATTGCATTCTGCACAGCAACAGCAAAATTTCTAAGCGAATTTCATCTGTCAAAGCGTTTTTTTTAAAGTTAAAGATCCTGCTTAAAATATAAAATCCATCCCCAATGAACATGTATCGACACAATTGCAACTTTTTTATTCATATTTCACCTTATAAGCTGAGAAAATTCACTACTTCAAATCAGTAAATTCACAAAAAAAAAATGTTTTTTTAATCTAGCACAATAATTTGGCAAAATATCACAAATTAATGGTGTGGAAACGATTAAACACCTTAATATTTGTTAAAAAAAATCAAAGTAAACCAGGAAATCTATTATATAAGTATGAAATCATCAATTTAGTTGTTGCCTCAAGCTTCTGCTGATTTTAATTCAGCAGGAACTTCATAACCACGCTTTTAACAATTAAAGTTTAATGCATTTGTTTGAAATGTATCTAAGATGATGTAAATTTAATTCTTTTATCATTTTATGGTGGTTACGCTACTCAAATTGTTTAAAAATTATGTTTTTTGACGTCACATCTTTCTCTTTCACTCAAAGTATAATTAATCAACGGCTAATGTAAGTAGCTATGTGTATGGGGGCAAATATTGTTAATGAGTAATTTTTTTATCATCTTATTCCCTAAACACAATACCATGGAGTTTTCCCACTTAATTTGAGTAATATCAAATGGAAACTCGTTTCGATCTTCTTAGTTCAGGTATCATAGAAATGTGAATGATATGTCATGAATATGCCAAACTGCTGATTTGCATAATCTGTCGTTAACTTTGAACAATAAATTTACTGGATGCACATTTGATTAATTTATGTAATGGTTTTCAGATATTCGTATTGGCATTTGCAATAATTATGCTCAATACTGATTTGCATACCCCCAATCTAAAACCAGAAAGGCGTATGCGCTTAGAAGACTTCATCAAGAACCTCCGTGGTATTGATGATTGTGGTGATATTGATAGTGATATGTTAGCAGGAATATATGACCGTGTGAAAGCAAACGAGTTTAAGCCTAGTTCTGATCATGTGTCTCAAGTGATGAAGGTCCAAGCAACTATCGTAGGAAAGAAGCCCAATTTAGCATTACCACATCGTCGTCTAGTTTGTTATTGTCGACTTTACGAGATACCAGACATATACAAAAAGGAAAGACCAGGAGTGCATCAACGAGAAGTGTTTTTATTCAACGACTTACTTGTTATAACTAAAATATTAAGTAAAAAGAAATCATCAGTCACTTATACATTTAGAAATAGTTACCCCCTCTGTGGAATAGTAGTTACATTATTCGAAGTTCCACGTAAGTAAATTTATCTGTTCCAACTCAATGCATTACTTACAAAAGTTTTTTTTTTATAGATTACCCTTATGGAATTAGATTATCTCAAAGGGTTGATGGGAAAGTGTTAGTTACTTTCAATGCCCGCAATGAACATGATCGATGTAAATTTGCTGAAGACTTAAAAGAATCTGTGCTTGAAATGGATGAAATGGAAAACTTACGAATTGAAGCCGAACTGGACAGACAAAAATCAAACCGTGGAAATAGAGCAGGTACATTTTGTTTTAATCGTTTGTGTTCAGCACATGTTCATCAACAACCAACAGTAATGTTAAATGCTTAACTATACATGCAGGCACTAAAACTAGTAACTTCACTTACAATCAGGGCATGAAACCGGTTTAAAAAACCGGTTAACCTTAATTTTTTGTCCAAAATTGTGATTTTTAACCGAAACCGAAACCGTTATTTTTAAAGGCAAAAAAAAACGGTAACCTTTAACCAAAATAATAAAAAACCGGTTTTTTAAACATCTCTTTTTAATAAAAATTATTTTGAAAAAATACAAAATCTGTATTAAATGTGATTAGTTTACCAAAAGTAATTACTGAATGCTTGATTGTACATATATTATAAAATTATAAATAGATAATATCTTTTTATACTTTGCATTCCAAATCTGAATAATGTTAAAAACCGGTTAAATTAACCGGTTTTTTACGGAAAAAAACGGTTTTTCAACAAAAACCGTTATAAAAATAAAGTTCTTGAATTCGGTTAACCGTTAACCAAAATTTTTTTCGGTTTCTAGCCCTGCTTACAATAGTTAAAAAATACTGCTTTTAAAATATTTTCAAGTTAAACATTTAAGAATAAGAGATTTTAAGCCTTGATTTTTTCATACTTAACACATCTTGATGAGATTAAAATCAACTTCTTTTTCTTAATCGGGTCTTCTTGTACCTTTCGGTGTCTAGGTGTTTTTCCTAGTTCTTGATTATGTTTCTCCATCCCTGTCTATCTAAACATGGTAATAATACAGGGATGCGCAAAAGTATGGAAACAGACAAATATCTAGAACACTATTGCAGATATAACAATGAAATTTTGTATCTGAGCGTTATGGTATTTTTCGGATTCGATGAAAATATTAAAGTTGCAATACGACTTTAGGTTCAACCGGTAATGGACTCAAACTTTGATATTTTAAATAGAACACCCTGTATATTTTTACATTTTTGGATTCCTCTTGATATTTACTTTAAAAAATGTATAAGGTTATGTGGGTCTTAAGTCAACCATTTTCGTAAAATTTACATTTTTGTCAAAATTTTGAGCGATACAGCACTTTAAATTTTTTCTAACATTAAAGTTGTTTAAAAAGGCAGTAAAATTTCGTTTGAGAATTAGATTAACAATTGATTATTTAACACTGCGCTAGTTACATTTTCAAAATATTATACTACAGGGTGTTTTTTACACTAGGTCAAACTTGTGAAACTTTAAACATCGATAACTCGATTTTCTTAAATACAACACACTATTTGTTTTTACATAGTCTTGTAGAAAATTTGATTGTCTTTCAAAAACATTAACCATGTTTTCATATCTAAAACTAATATTTTTCGAGTTATCGTGATTTTATTGTAAATTATTCCGGCAACGTAACATTTTCGAGTAGGCTATGAAGGTTGACAGTGGTAATTTTGAAACAATTAAAAGATAAAAACAAGAAAATTGTAATATTATCTTTTCCTTTCGAATTTTCGACATTTTTTGTAATGTAGATGTAATTTTATTAATCTTACGTTTATATCGAGATATCTTATCAGGGCCACAATATTTTTCATATAATTGATTTTGATCGTTTGCAAAGTCCTAAAAACCGATTGATAATGTATTGAGTATGCGAAAAGAACGTTGATTAATCAAATGTCACTGGCCAATCTTATCTTTAAATTTAAAAAAACGGTTTGGGTTGAAACCGTTTCCGGTTCAACCGAAAATCATACTGTAGAAACACAAAAAATTGGTTTATAGGATTTAGTAATTGTTCCATCACACTAGTCCAATGAATAAATGCATAATTTTAAGAAACCTTGATTTAAACGTAAAAATGGTAAAATTACATCTACATTTTCAGAAATGTCGAAAATAAGTAAGGAAAAAGTAATATTATAACTTCCTTGTGTTTATCTTTCAATTGTCTCAAAAATACCGCTGTCTACCTTCATAGCCTACTCGAAAATGTTACGTTGCCGGAATAATTTACAATAAAATCGCGATAACTCGAAAAATATTAGTTTTAGGTATGAAACATGGTTAATGTTTTTGAAAGACAATCAAATTTTCTACCAGACTATCTAAAAACAAATAGTGAGTTGTATTTAAGAAAATCGAGTTATCGATGTTTAAAGTTTCACAAGTTTGACCTAGTGTAAAAAACACCCTGTATAATATTTTAAAAATGTAGCTAGTGCAAAGTGTTAAATAATCTATTGTCAATCTAATTTTCAAACGAAATTTTACTGCCTTTTTAAATAACTTAAATGTTTAAAAAAATTGAAAGTGCTATATCGCTCAAAATTTTCACAAAAATGTAAATTTTACGAAAACGGTTGACTTTAGACCCACATAACCTATTACATTTTTTAAAGTAAATATTAAGAGAAATCCAAAAATGTAAAAATATACAGGGTGTTCTATTTAAAATATCAAAGTTTGAGTCCATTACCGGTTGAACCTAGTCGTATTGCAACCTTGATATTTTCATCGAATCTGAAAAATACCATAACGCCAGATACAAAATTTCATTGTTATATCTGCAATAGTGTTCTAGATATTTGTCTGTTTCCATACTTTTGCGCATCCCTGTATAATGTTATTAGAAATAAAAATTGGTATTTTAAATTGAGTCACTGTAGTCTTGAAACTTTTTAGGAACTGAAAATCGTGATAGTGGTGTTGCTGACGTTGAAGTATGTCCATGCCCATGTACTCAAAACCAAGGTCTGATAGATGGGGGTTTAGAAGAAGGTGTGCATGAAACACAAATTAAACGCTCGGCACTTAGCAACTCATTACTAGACATCCATGAACAATGTAAGTTGTTTTTTGCCGTTTGAAATATTGATAAAGATTTTAGCAGTGTGGTTTATGATGTCAGTGTAGTTGCAGGAGAGAAAGCCCAGCGACGTGGCAGTGTCGGTTCTCTTGACAGTGGAATGTCTGTATCGTTTCAATCGACTTCAGCTAGCACCTGCTCTCGTTCTGATAAACTGCAGAACAAAGGAAAGCCCATCAACTACCAGCATTCGTTTCTTGGAGGAATATTTAACAAGAAGCCACCTGGTGCTGTATCGAAGTCAACAGAAGTTTAATAGCGCATCGACCAAATAATATTGTGATGGTCCAAAAATATTAACTTTCAATATTTGTTTTGTATTTTTGGAACATATTTATTCAATATTCATAATTAATAACCAAATATATTTTCACCATCATTTTTGTAAGTGTTACCAAATATATTAACTATGGCTGTTCTAATGTTTGCTGTAAGGCAAAAACTCTCGACATTCGAATTTTTTAATAACTTATTTATCTCTGGAATTCATCATACTAGACAGTTTTAACGAATTTTGTTACTTTACTTAATTTTTGTATTGTACTAACTGTAGATATTGTAGCAATAAAACTCTATGTACAATATGATCATGAAGTTGTGTCGTTGTGGTCGCTCTCTTTCTCTCTTTTTGTCATAACTTGAACATTAACGTACGATCTCAAAGGTTTTTTTTGTACAAAAGGAGTTGTACTTTGAATCGTTCTCATTAACAATCAAGTTGTGTATACTTATCATTGTATTTACCTGTACATAAAGTTAATCGAATTCAAAACTTACAAGAGATTAAAATCTTTCTAGTCGAATGTAAATATGTTAGAAGTTGTCACACACTAATATTTGACATTTAATTTAAATCTATGTAATAGGTGTTTTTTTAATAACTAATAAACAATAAACATTAATTATAAAGTCGTTTTATTTGCCCTCCAATCCAGCTAATTTTTGAAACAATTCATTTTAAATACTACAATCATTGGCAGAAAAGTGTTTAAAAAAATGTTGCTGTTTGATAGTCATTTCCATTTCATTATCAAATTATAACAAAAACATTTTTTTTTAAACCCAGCGAATGTCTGTAACTCCAAACTTTGTTTCAATATTTGTTTTTAAAACCATAAACAATGCAAATGAAAAACAATTTCCAAATAAGGCAGGCAGCCTTATCTGCTAAAATAATGCTTTTTATGTACAACACTGGAATTTTTATTAAAGTAAGAAACAAACAAACCCAGGGCCGCCGTTAGGTATGGGCCTGTGCTATCAGGGGCCCCCATTTTGAAACGAAATGGATTCATTTTACCTCCTCTACTTCAGCATGAAGGTTTTATGATACTATTGAATCATACCAAATTCTAAGAAAGGGGTCATGCTTTTAGATTCTGCCCATGGCCCCGCAACTCCCAACGATGGCGCTGAACAAACCCAATCAAAGACGAACATTTAATACTAAAACAGCTAAAGATGGGGCAGAATACAAGTTGAAGTAGATAATTTTAACTACTTAGGCTTAGAAGTCACAATAAGCAGAAATGCAGAAGAAAAAATGAAGTTTAACAAAGAAGCTAAGGGCTCAAGATGTGTTGGAGCATTGAGACAAGTACTGTACTCAAAGAACATAACTAGATATGCGAAAGTAGGAATATACAAATCATAAGTAAGACCAACAGTACTGTACAGGAGTCAACTTTGGAAGATGAACAATAACAAGAAAGATGGAATCTCTGGAAGTATGAGAAAGAAAAGTGTTGAGAAACATATACTGAGAAGAAAGGTGGAAAAGAAGAACCATCCAAGAACTGATGATGCTGTATGGACAAGCAATAATAACAAATGTCATACAGGTACAAAGAATAAGATGGTTGGGACCCATCCATAATAGACTACAAAAAAAGCATCAGCCAAGAGATTGCTAGCAGGTGGTGTGGAGGGAAGACGTAAGAAAAGAAACATCCAGGACTAGTGCATGAAGAGATCTGGAAAGACTGGGAATAAGAGATTGGAGACGGGAAGCAAGTGATAGAGAGAAATGGAGAAGGATTTGTGAAGAAGTCCTGGGCCAGCTAGGCCTGGAGAGATAATTTTATTATTATTGGTTTATTTCGCAATGAAGTAAATATTTTCCCTGGTATATTTTAAATTCTATTTTTTATGTATTAAATAAAAGTCTGTTGGAAAGTATATGACGATTTAGCAAGCAATATTTGTCACAAAGAATAGTCTGAAAAAGCAAACAACTATTAAAATTAAATAAATGTGTAACGGATAGTGTTTTTGCAAGGCAGATAAGTGCTCTTAATAAATTGCTATTGTTGTAGTTATTTAGTGTTATTATTGTAATTATTATTGTGTTAATATTGTAGTTATTCGGTAAAATATTTTGTTGAAAAGTTCATTTGAATTTCCGCTTTTTACGCCCATCAGGTTAACCAACTTAATAAAAAGTCTACCAATCACAGTAAAGTTCAGAAGTTGCTGATGTTTATTTACTTAAAATATTCTGCAGACTAAATAAGTTTTTGTTAAAATGGACAGCAAATATTTTGTTCGAAGTTTAGCAATCGATTTAAAAACATTTAAGTGATGTATCTACAAAAAATTGAGATTCTAAGGTATTTAGTATCTTGTACTAATAAAATTAAATCTTGAACCATAACCTCAAAAATGTCAGAGTGTATAAAAAGTGCCAATAAACGCGAATTTACAAGGTGTTCTATAGCATTTTTGCTAATTATACATGGTTCTTTATGTCATGCCAAGACTTCGTCAAACGTTACGTCCAAAATTAAAGTACAAAGTGGTTTAGCACAAGAATATTCTTTAAAAAATATAGCCATCGAACTTAGTAGTGAACTTATTGAAACTAGTAATGATGAACTTGGTGTATCGATGGTACAGGTAAGTTTATGAATGATTGTTGCAGTTTAGATTACCTTAACTCTGTTTATTGTAGAATATGTACAATAAATTCAAATATACCTCGGTTGTGCCAGATGTCGACAAAGTATTAAAGAAGATGTCGCACAAATTGGAAGCAAAGCTAAACGAAACATTTTCAATTTTAAATTATGCAAAGGATGCCATCGCCAATTATGTTAAAATGAATAACGTTCCTGTGCAGTCGATAGTAACACCGTGCGATGATGATGATTATAAGGATAAAGAGTACGAGATCATTACTACAAATCCCAACAATTCATATTCAGAACTGCCTTTATCACTTAAACAAGGTATGTTAATTAACTGTTAAAAGTTTTAAATTCAATTATTAATGATTTTTACATTTTCAGTGCTATATCAGCAACGAATTAATGCCAAAAAACTTAAGGGAGCTATAAAGCAGCTGTATTTTTTATCCGAGTGTGATATTTTAAACGATGCAATGATGGTCACGAGCAAATGTATATTTCAAGATCAGTCCCTTTTGTGGAAGTCATATATGCATCGTGTGAAATCTTCGCCGAGAAATGTTATGTTACTGCTTGATCACGGAGGTTCTCTAAGCAAGCAGCAGTTCAAAACTGTGAAGGCTGTTGGTGAGTTCATTATTCGTATTTCATCTTGTATTAGTTTATATTATTTGAGCTTATAAATGATGTTTTAAATTTGATTTATTTACCTAACCATTTTTTTTTTAACTCTCCAGCTAAACAAATGATATCAGTATTGAACAGTAAAGATAAAGTTGGTGTATTAGCTTTATCTGATGATTGGAGTTCGCCATACTTAACAGACCAATGTCTTACGCCAAATCAAGTGCCACTTACCAGCGATTTACACACCATTTCACCTGCCAGTGAACACAACAAATATTTATTGTATAGGTTTATCGACTCCCTCACGAAAGGCAATGGTGTGTATGAAATTTATTTTAACAGATAATTTGTGCTAATTTGTTTTTGTGTAGGTGTTACCAACCATTCGTTAGGATTTCAACAAGCATTACAAACAATTAAAATGAGTAACATATCGTCCAGTGAAACAGTTATGCTGTTATATGTAAGTCGTGGGTTGCTGTCTTCATTAACAGAAGCGAAAACTGTATTAGAAACCATTTCTGATATGCTTGACGAAATTGAGAGTCCCGTGATAATCAACACTTGTGCCGTTATTGACGGTAACTTGTTATTCACTTGTTTTTTGAAATGTTTTTAATGAATGAATTTTTTACAGAGTCGAAGCCCATAATGTACGAGATGCATTTCCTGAAGGCCGTAGCGGAACAGAATTACACCAAATATAACGTCGATGCATTTGAAAATGCACAAAAAGGGATCATGCTTTCTGTTAATTCAAGTCAAGGTGTCGGAATAGCAGTCGCTCGATTTTATAATACGCTAAGTGAATTTGAAAAATTTGAATTGGGTCCATCTGTGTCGCTTCCAATTTGGGACAGCTTTTCTAAAGGTAGTGTGCATTTTTATTGTTGTAGTCCTTTTAGCTCGGAGTTTATTAAGGGAAAAAGTATTTTGTTTTATTTCTTATAGTTTCAGCGTGATGAAAAACTTAATAACGCTCTCTGAGAACAACTTTTTATCCTCTTTTCGCTAATTTAATTAGATTTTGTAGATTTCATATTTTGAACTAGAGGCGTCCATAGGGACTGCAACTCTGCATCCCCTCCAGATTTAAATGAAATTATCCATATTTCTTAAACTTGTTTATATTTGAACTAAAAAACATTATTTTGTCATTTGTATTGCAGCTACATTGCATTTTTCACAGCCCCACAGCACTATCATACTATATATGAAGTGGGGAGTACACATGGAGTGGGAGTGACGTATGATATACATGTTTTGGAGCTGTATCAAGTTAATAGCTACAAGCTTATGAGCTAATATTGTATTACTTCTATTGTTTTATTTTCCTTTGT
Organism: Elmis aenea; assembly: GCA_947652605.1. Lineage (NCBI taxonomy): Eukaryota > Metazoa > Arthropoda > Insecta > Coleoptera > Elmidae > Elmis > Elmis aenea. The sequence goes on from OX393584.1 coordinate 18,898,426, forward strand.
TTTTCAAAAATATTATTGCTATTTTTTAAATGTAAATGGATGAAAATGAATCAAAATAAAAACAAAGATGTTCAATATTTACAAGAAATCAATTTTTTGCGTGTATCTCTAAGTGAGAAAATTAAATTAAAAAATTTGGGTTCTATACAGGATTTGACTATTTTTGATTGATAATTAACTAATTTCAATAAAAGTTAATCAATAAATTAGTACACCAGAAAAGATGAAGGAATTTCAATGTAAATAGATAATATAAAAATGTAATTAATAGTTTTATATGTAAAGCATATTTTTGTTTGAATTTTTAGTGGTAATATGATTTTTTAGTGAAAATTTTGGTTAAATTTGTCACTAAAGCCGCCACTGTTTTGAACCAAATTTTAAGTTTAACAGCCGATGTTGCTTAAAAGAAATTTAAACTACTTCATGTGATTTTTCCTGAAACAATTTTTATTTTCAGATTTGGCTGTATCTGTAACGGTTCCGTGTGGAACGAAGCCTGAATTTGGTTTACTCGGCATTGATTTATATTTCTCGAGTATTGCAGAGGACGTGACGTACTACAGCAATTACCTTCATTTTACTTACGCATTTATAATCAACATGGAAGGTGCATTAACGTTGCAATTTGTGTGTGTGTGTGTTTAAAATATTTTTTCATGCTTAGGTATTGCTGTTATGCATCCGTCTTATCCGAGGCCAACGTCTATCAAAGAACAACCGAAATTTGTGGATGTATCGCATTTGGAAAAGGACGGGAACTTCACCGAGCTGCGTCAACTTCTGGTTACAGTTCCAGAAGGACAGTACATTTTAAACGCCACAAACAGCACTGTAAGTTTTATTTGCTTTGTCAAGGTTTATGGTGTATTCATGTGTGTGTTTGTTTATTTCAGTTGAAGTATTTATGGAAACGAGCAAAGGATTGGTACGTCGTTTGTGTGGTGATTCGTCAGAATGAAGTTCCACCAAGTAGGCCTTATAAAGTTAGTTGGTACCCCAGCCCTACGAGCAGCAAATTAGTTCATCATCGTCTTGATATTTTACCAGCACCAAGTTTATGCAGACATTTGAACCAAATAGCTACACTTGGTAAGTAAAATAATGCAGCAAATGAAAAAGATTTTTTTGATAGTTTTTTTTGAAAAAAGCAAAGATTGTAGTACATATTTTAATTTTTCCCATTTTTAATGACCATTACATTGTGAGGGCGTACGACCATTCTCCACCCCCCATCTGTCCCTCGCGAATGTTTCCGCGTGTCTCCATTTTTTTTTTTTCCGCTGAAGTATCTTGGCTATCTGTATATCTTTTTTATGTTATCTTGTTCCCCCACCTTTCCATTTTTTTAATATTAACTGCTTCTACTTCATTTATTGTTATACGGGCAATTTCGGTGTGTGTTTTCAAGAATATTTATTTCTCCATCTCTGTTAAGTGTATCTATAAAATTCCTTCTCCATCTTCATGATCTGTTTATCTGTGATTAGGATGTTGCCTCTTTTGTCTTCTATTCATTTTATACCATTACTATTATCGTTTCTTAGATTTTTTAAAGTTTTATGCAAAAGCTTTGCATTTCTCCTGCTGTTTTTCTCCATTTTATTTCCCAATTACTCCCACGAATCTCTTTTCCCTCATCATCATCGTTGTCCTCTTTTACCCGTAGGTGTCGAAGTTTGTTCCTTCACATAACTTTCCCTCAACAAAGCTATGCCACCCCTTTCGGTTCCTGGTCCAGCACCCTTGCTTCCTCCCATGATTTTCCTCTAAGGTTTAGTATCTCCACTACGCTGTTGTTCCAGTTGTTCTAGGTCGTCCCCTTCTGGTTTTAATTATTTTTCTGGATTCCCATATTTTCTTAACTTGTCTTGTGTTGTCCATCCGTATTAAATGGCCTGTCCACTTTAATTTCTTTTCCTCTATTTACTTTTTAGTGACTTAATTTTAAGTTTTTCTGTTATGTGTTCGTTCCTTATTTTATCTAATCTTCTTACCCCTACCATTTCTGCAGCCAGTAATCTAATCTCTTGTCCTTTATTTAATACCTAATTCTGTTAAGATTGTTAAGTAAATTGTTATTTTTGTTTCTCTTGATATCTTTTTTTTATTCCGAAAATTTTTATACATCGCTTTGTATGTCCTTGTTGCTGTTTTTATCCTATTTCTTTTTCTTGTGTTCCTTTACTATTTATTATTATTCCAAGATACTTAAACTCACCTACTTGCTCTAAAATTTCTTCTGGATGTTGATTTTCTTTTCTTTATTGGAGATAGCCATTACCTTAGTTTTCTCCTTATTGACTGTTAAGTTGTAATTTTTCATTATATCAGCCCACACATTAATATTCTTTTCTAGTTCTTTTAGTTCTTAGCTACCAGCACCACATCATCTGCGAATACACAAGCTTGTACTTTGGCTTGTTGTAAATTGTGAAATCCTATTTTATACTTTGTCGTTTGATTCCAGCTTTGCTTTATAAATCCATCAATGAGACTTATAAACAGTAGCGTGCTTAATACTCCTCCTTGCCGTATTCCATGTTTATTTACGAAATGTCCTGAGGTTTGGTTACATGTTCGAATTTTATTATTTGTTGTCCTATATAGACTCTTGAGTGTCTCTAATATATCAGCATTTACTCCTTTATTCTTCAAGGCATTCCATATTTTCTCTCTGTGCATCATATCGAATGCGTTCTCCATGTCTATAAATCTTAAATACACATTTTCTCCCTTCCTTAGAGTTTTTTCTATGATTTGCTGTAATGTGAATATATTGTCATATACACTATGAGCTGGTCCAAAGCCGCTTTGTTCAACTGCTGATTGTGTCTCTACTATATTTCTTAGTTTATTTCAATAATGCTCCCACGAATCTCTTTTTCTTTTTAATACTAATTTTTTACTTTCCTCTTCTGCTTTTTATACAATCAGTATTTTTGTTCCATTTTATTATTGTTATATTCTTTCCACACCTTCTTCTTTTTAGATTCCTCTAAATTATTCCAACATGCAGTGCCCTTTCTCATGCAGTTTTTTTTTTTTTATAGATGCTGGGTCTTTGTACTTAAGTGCGTCGTGCTTCCAGTCTCCATTTTTGTACATCCATTCGAACAAAGATGCAGTCGTTTCGCCTTTCATAGTACAGAGTTACATGGCGTATTTGAAAGATAATACTAGGCTGTTGGCGAATCCAGGTCTTAGAGAAGAAGTACGTGATGATGTGGCCGCCTTAGCTTACATCCTGGAGTTTCTCCATAAGCAGCACTTAACAGGATCTAGAGCTAAATATATTGTGAGAAGATACGTAACGGCACCTAGTGGTGTGTTGTTGATTTACCCTGGCAGCTTGATAGCCCCCGGTTTGGAACCGACGAAACGAACTTGGTACTTAAGAGCCACAGAAAATAGATTTAGTACCGTGTTAACTCCCCCATATTTAGACGCCGGTGGGGCTGGATATATTGTTACGATAGCATACGCAACTACCCATGTAGTCGTAGCTATGGATGTTACATTTGGTTATGTTTATAAATTACTGTTAGAACGAATGCCTTTTTGCACAGAAAAAAGTGTTAAATGTTTTATGATGGACGACCGTGGCTACCTTATTTACCATCCGAATCTGATCGATCCGAACGGACACGGGCCCATCGAGCAGCAGCATATTATACACAAGGAATCCCTCGTCGCTAACGATATACTTAACCACAAGTATTTCGTGAAAAAAATGCTCTGTAATAATTACGCAGACAGCACGATCCAACGTTATTATCGACTGAATACGAGCATGACGGATACGTTAGCAAATGTAGTGCACGGCGAGCATTGCGTCAAGTATCAAGTAAGCGCCGTAGCCGGCACGAATGTTTTTATCGGCGTCGTAAACGCTACTTGTGAAGTCGTGGCGACGTTTTGTCCGTGCAGTATGGTGGATCGTCTCTGTCTTAACTGTAATCGAATGGAACAAAGGGAATGCGAATGTCCGTGCGAGTGTCCCCTTAATTTAGACACGTGCACACATCCGAACCGTAGCTTCACCGATAATCCGCTATGCCATACTTTGCCAGAACAAAGCTTTACGATCCCCATGCAAAGCGCACCTAAAATGACCGAGCTTAAAGCTTGTTTGCCGGTTTTATGTGAACTGCAACTGACTTACGAGACGTGTTTGGGAATACTCGGTTGTGAATGGTGTCAAATCGATGCTGACGGCGAGAGTCTTTTGGCGCATCCATTTTGCACTTCGCTTTCGACGTGTTTCAATGGTATCTTCGGCTCAGTAACGCCATACGGAGATGCGGAAAGCGGGCCGTCTGCATCGGAAGATTTATTAAGCTCGACTTATTCACCTGTGGGCCCTGTTATAGGCTCGATCATCGGTGTTTGTCTTATTCTTGCCCTATTATTTTATTGTTACCGTTCTCATAGTTCGCCGACTGTCGAAAGGTTCTACTTAACATCAGCTCAAGATAATCAAGTGAGAATGAGTGATCTCAATATTAGCGACGATTACCACGAGCTGGATAACCACCAAGATAAGTTACTGCAGGATACGAAAAAACCAGAACCAATTTCCCCGTACTGCATTTCTACGGGGTACCGTAGGCCATTGACTGCGGCCGATTCGGATCATGGATACTCGACGATGACGCCCCACGACGAGTCGGAACATTTATCGTTTGCACCTGTAGAAATAGATTCCTTAGAGGATGATTGTACCTCCGACGCTACTTCCATAAATACCTCAGTATCTTCCAAGCAACCTCAAGTTAATAAGTTTGATGTTAAAAATAAACTTAGAATGTTTCCTCAACAGACGGACTTACAGATGACAGCAGTGCCTAACCGAAATTATGTTATAGCCCCCGTTACGGTCCATAGAAATATGGAAACCACGCAATAAGTTGTTCAAAGTTGTTAACTGTTCAATGTTCAATTAATTTTAAGCGCTGTACTTAATTTTAAATCGTATTTATGCTTTTATTGTTAATATTGTCGTGTCATTTTTTAACATAATATAATCATCATCAGACAATCATATAATCCTTGTGATATATATTTTAAGCAATGTGTGACTGAGAACATATTTTATAAAATCTTGTACCATATTTTATTAAATAAAACAATGTGTTATAAATATTTTATCTGTTTTTACACTTTATCTAATGTAAACAAATTCATTCCTTAATTTTCTGTTAATGGCATTTCATATTAGCCGTCTTTGTGATACAGTGCAGTACAAAGATAATGTTCTTTAGTAAAATGTTTTCAAAGCTTAATGGTGTACACTGCTCGCAAGCTAAAAGTAATTATTAATTAAAATTAAGCTTAGAACTAATAATTATTTTTAAGGGTGTCTGCGTACGTTTGATAATTATTTGGAGCTTGACATTAACGAATCGAAAAATCCTTTGAAGTTTTACTATCTCTGGCTGCGGGATCATTGCAGGTAAAATTTTATACAAAACTAAAAATTTTACACTTAATTGAATTTTTAAGCATCGGCTAAAAACACTCCTGAGGTAACTTTTTATATGCTTTACATTTATCTAACTAGATTTTTTATCTGCTGTTTTGTCTTATTTGAAACATTTTTATGGGCACCGTAACAGATTTTTTGCTTTAGCAGATTATACTAAAAATTATGAATAAATTTAAATAGCACACCATTGGTGCCATAAAAAATAAGTGCAAAAAATTTACTAACTTTAAAACTTATCGTGTCACAATATTAATTTCAAAAAAAGGTATTATCAAGATCTTAGGAGATAAATTGTCAACGAAAAATTTTCAAAAACATGCCTGCCCATATGTTTTAAAAATTTTCATCAAGTTTAAACAGATATATTGTTCATAACTAGAATTTAAAATATAATGAATGGTTTGTACAAAAGTACATATTTTTAAATTTTTTAAAATTATCTATTTTATTTCTAAGAAATTTCACTATTTTACATCATTTTAAAATACAGTATGAAAAAAAAGTGCAGCGGATTTATTATTTATTTGCAGGAAAGTTTAAATGTATGTTTTTTTTATCAATTATCTACTTTTGTTTACAATACAGGATTTTTTCTTTCAAATTTGCAAGGTAATGTACAAAGTACAAACCATCACATTACTGAATGGACAAAAATGTGTTATCATGTCGAAGCCAAAAATGGTTATTTTTTTAAGTATCAGTTCATTTTAGGACCTTATCAATATTTAGCTCAGGGCCAGTTTTACCACTAGGCAAATCTAGGCAATTACCTAGGGGCACCAGCCTTACTATTAAAAAAAATGATGAGTTTGTAAAAACATTAACAGATGCGGAAACCAACGCTGAGGTCTAGGTGTAATGCCTAATTTTGAACAAGATTTCGACTTAGAAAAAAAGAAACCGTTTGTGTATAAAGCAGAGGATAAAATCATTACGGATAAAAAAAAATAATTTAAGTGGACTTTAATTTTTTAATTATTGATAATGTAATTGCATTTGTTGATGAAAAAATCAAGCATTTGCCTACCATTAATAAAAAGTTTGGTTTTGTTTTAATTATCTATACAAAATTACAAAAAATCACTTCAGCAGAACTTCTTAAAAAACGCTTAACAAAATTACTTAAAACATGATAATTCTAAAAATTGACGAAACATAACGAAAATTATTTTCCATTAAATATCCCATTATCCATGTATGCACATTTGCAAAAATAATTTAAAAAATAGTGCTCCAAATGTGTTTATTGTTCTGGGAATTTTTGCAATTTGCAGTAGCAAGTCAGAAAAGAATTTTTCAAATTTAAAACTTCTAGGCCTAGGAATAATAAATATAGAGCATAAAATTGCATCTACAATCGATATAGATGAATTAATTCAAAACTTTGCCAATGTAACGGCCCGAAAAATTAGATTTTGTAATTGTTATATTGTAGATGTAAAAATTTCCTTCCTATACGTATATTAGGGTAGTGTTAATTAATTTTAAAAAATTTCAAAGTTCTTATCTTAATGATATTATTTTTATAAATATAAATGTTTTTGGGGTTTAACTCACATTAACATTTTTTTATTTGCTGCTCGACGTTTGAGTTAATCCCCAAAAACATATTACACGTTAATGTATAGGGGGGCCTAAGTTTTCTTTACCTAGGGGCGTTAGATACTCCTGCATCAGCCCTGGAATTTAGCTATGAATTTATTTTAAAGTGTACAAGAATTTATACCAATTATTTTTTCAGCATACATTTTTAGTTTTCTAGTTTTTTTTAAAATTGTTTTTTATACGCGAATGGTTGCTCTTGTGTATTTGAATCATTCTGTATATAATTCATTAAATATCAAATATGTCTTGCAAAAGAAAATAAAATCCACATCACCCCACTTTTGGGTCACGACCTTTTATAAAAAAAAATAACACATCCGTATGTTAACATTGAACTATATTTTGTTATCACATTAAAATGTAATTAATGATTTAGAAATTCAACGACTGACATTTGAGCATAAGCCTAGTTTTAAAGATTATCATGGCTAATATTTATTTTTTACCTCCATAAAATTATTTACACAGAGCAGAAGTGTTGTCTAGTTAAGAACAAATTGCATTTTATTTGCTAAGGCTGCTGTTTTATTGTTCTCGGTGGCTTTGTTATCTTAAAATTTAAGTTTTGTTGCTTTTAATAGAAGTCTGTTGTATTAATTTCGTTTGCTGTATAAATCTATGGATTAACTTCATTAATTTAATTAAAATTAAATGTTACAATTTTTTGAGCGTAGTACTGATAAATGCTTGAAATTTAAGTTACTTGTTTATTAATATAAATGTTTAATTAAGCATCACTTATCCTTTTTAGAAAAAAACCAAATTTTCTTATGGCATTCTTATTAACTTTGATAGTGTGATATTTAAATTAATATAAATTGGCATTTTCAAGATTATTGTCCACAGTCACAGATTTTTTGAAATTCAACAGATTTTCATGCAATTCCATTAAAATAATTCTTTTTATAGAGCAAGCAGTTTATAGAGAGAGTAATTGTGCTGCAATTTGTTTGTAAATAAAGATTAATTGCGTATGTCTAGTTTAAAGTGTTACAAGCACAGTCGGCTAAATTATGGCCGTTCAAAGTTCAGTTAAAAAAATGTTTTAGATCTCAACACTTACTTAAAAGATAAAGTAGAAAGTATAATGAAATTATCTTCTTTGTAGGATTATTTAATGGTATGATTCACATAATTCCAGTAAGTGGAAACTTTAGGAATCGACCTTTGAAATTGATTCAAATATGGAATGAACTCCTACTACCTACCCTTTACATGCTGTGCGCTTAAAAAAATATGCTACAACTTAAATTTTAATACAAAGAGAAAAAAAAGGTTTACCTTTGATGTCTAACATATATTTTCACAAAAACAATTTTTAAATGCTACACATTCTTTCTCTTGTTAACTAATAGGTACTTATTTTTTTTTTTAATATAGAAAAGGACTAAGCCACTAAGCGCTTAAGCAGATGAAAATGCAGTTACAAATTATATTATACTGGTAGTTTATTGAAAAAAATTGAAACATTTCCATATTGGACAGAATTTCATGTTATACATATACCGGGTGTAAATGAAGTGTGGTACACCCCCCTTTTTTTCTTTGGTTAAGATTTTAGAAAAATGAAATTTTAGACATATGTGCAAAAAACCTGTTTTTTTGAGCACATGCACACAATTGTTTCACTTCCGGTTTCGCCGGAAATGACTCCAACTTTCTTATTTTAAATAGAACACCCTGTATATTTTTACATTTTTGGAAAAAGGAAGCGATTTTGGATACAACTGCACTATTTTGGTTAATTTTAATAACCTCAAATAATTTTTGAAACAAAATTTAATTTTTTATCAAGTGTGTCGTGATCTGCATAACTTGAATTTTATTATGTCAATAATTGTTCAAAAAACGTTTTTGTACATTTTAATTGACATTTAGGTTATTTTAATCGGCTTTTAAGGTTGTGCAATAGATTTTTTGACAAAAAGTAAATTTTTTTAAATCGAACTATGGGTGAAACAAACAAATTGGTGCAGTTGTATCCAAAAATGTAAAAATATACAAGGTGTTCCATTTAAAATAACAAAGTTGGGGTCAATTCCGGCGAAACCGGAAGTGAAACAAATGTGTGCATGTTCTTAAAAAATCTGTTTTTTTGCACATACTATAAGTCTAAAATTTCATTTATTTAAAATCAAAACTTAAGAAAAAAAGGGGGTGTACCACATTTCATTTACACCCGGTATAATTACAAAAATTGGCTGATTTGTAAAGTATACTTGAACTTGCATAAAATTTCACTTACTCTTTCAACATCTTCACCAGTTCAAATCCCAGCTCTACAAATTTTTGGCTTCCATAAGGCTATTAAAATTTTGTAGTTGTACACTTCAAAACTTTTTTTTTGCAAACATATGTTATTAATCTGTTTAATCTTTATTTTTAGATGTTTCAAATGTTACAATTATAAATCACACCAAATATCTTCCAATATACTAAACGTCCCTTTCGATATTAAACCGACAGCTTGCTCAAAAGAAGACAAAAAACTTACCATCACATGTTAGTATTAAAATATTTAAAAAAATCTACGTTTTTAACTCAATTTTGTAGGGGGTGATGGCCACGTAAGTGAATATGCAATAGAATCATTAAAACAATTTAACTTTTCAAATGAAACTTCCAAAGAGACTGTATTATGGAATAAAAATCGAGCTGAAGGTTTTCAAGATTCACGTGTGTCTTTTAATGAATATTTAAAAGACGACAAAGGTGTTACTAAATTATTAAATAGTTTATTAAAATATGGATTTGGTTGTGTAACAGATGTAAGTAACAATCCTATCATTATTTGCATGCACTTTATATTAAAAATACTTTTTTTTTTTTTTTTTTAATTTCCCAAGTTATATTTGCAATCTGCTTACCATGAAGCAATAGGCAAATTTGTTGACAATATAGACATGAGAAGATTTACTGTCCAGTGACAGCAACCTAATATATTTTACTTAACTAACTTATTACTACCTTAATAGTTTAGAGCTAGTTACTAGTTAAAAGTCACTTAAATTACTGAAATTAGGTAAATCTAAAACTTAAATCCAGTGGTTTAAAACGTTTTAACCGACGCACTTCACTACCATTGTCTAGCAGATTTAAAGCACTTAAATTAGGATGCACTTCCAAACGGTGTTGGTACTTTTTACTATAGTTTGTAATTTCTTCGCGCACTGTACTTATGTTAGTCACTATGAATGAGTTTGTTCGATACATACCACGGAGCTTTGGCTATAGTATTAAAAATACTGAGGGAAAAAATTGTGTAACGAATTTTTAAAGCAGTAGAGAAAATGATGATCTAATTGATTTATAAAAAGCATCTGTTGCTTTGGCAAATGCTTGAATTATTTAAGTCAGTGGTTTCCAACCTTTTTGTACCTCCGCCCCCTTTTTTCATAAAAAAGTTTTTGTGCCCCCCTCACTTTTCGCAGCAATCTAATATCATAATTATTATTTAATGGGCTACAAAACAATATACTATATTCTGTAAAAATAAAGTTCTTTTTGTGTGTTTGTATTCAAAAATGCTATTTTGGTAACAGCTGCGTGCCCCTCTTGCAATAGTCTCGTGCCGCCCACAGGTTCGAAACCACTCATTTAAGTGATCTATTTAGTCAGTACTCGAAAATGAAGATAGTTTTATAGATATAATTTGACGAAAACATTTTTTTACCAGACAGAACCATCTCTAGCAGCAACTGAAACCGTGATAAAACATCTAGCACCTGTCCAGAAAACTCTTTTTGGTGAAATGTGGGAAGTCACCAATGATTATTTTCACGATGATACAGCCTACACCAACATAGCTTTAGGTGCACATACCGACAACACTTATTTTACTGAAGCTGCTGGGTAAGGCGAAGAAAAAATTATCAAAAATTAAGCTAAACCTTGCATAGGTTGCAGATTTTCCACTTGCTATCTCATACTGGATCAGGTGGCGAGACACTTCTTGTGGATGGCTTCAACGCAGCCACAAATTTGAAAATGGAAAATCCATCATCCTTCGAGTTTCTCTGTAATCACTCGATAGCTGGTGAATATATCGAACAAGGAATACATTATTCCTCAATTGATAGCGTCATTAAGTTACACCCGGTAACGAAGAATTTATTTCAAATTCGGTACCTAATCATTTGATGTTAAGATAAGGCAAAACCTAACGTAAATCAATTGTAGATTTAACATTTATGATAGAGCTGAATTGACGACTATTCCGCAAGATAAAATAATGGAATTTTATCGGGCATATAGAATGTTTGGTGAAGAAATCAACAAGTCAGAAAATCAATGGTGGTTTAAATTGGAACCAGGTACTGTATTATTTATTGATAACTGGAGGATTTTACATGGACGAGCTGCATACACTGGAAAACGAGAACTCAGTGGAGCTTACATTAGTAGAGCAGATTGGTTAAGTAAAGCCAAAGCTTTAGGATTAGATATTTACTAAGGGAACATAAAATATTTTTTTTACACACCATGAGTTCCAAAAATATCTCCTCTATAAGTTGATCAATTGCACTCTTTTTGGATGTTTCTTGCTGCTTTGAAACAGCCTTTACCCCTTGTGGAAATCCTCAAAAATATACCCCTTAATTATAAAACACTCTTTCTTAAGTGAAAATTAAATGGAACAAATATCACTTTCAGTAGAGTCTGAAATACTAAATTCATTGGAAATATGTTTTATGTGCTACATAATTCATTATCAAGCAATCAAGATAAACATCTCTTCAAGGAAGTACAAAGATTCAGAATATTTACTAAAACTTAAGTTATTAAAACAAAATTAATAAAAAAATCCTAGCAGAGAAAAATATATTTTTTTAAATAATTAAAACTTGTTTTAAAAAGGAGATACTTCAAAATTTATTTTTGCCTAACTTAGTTCTAGGCAGGTAGCTAATTTCGTAAATTCTTAATCAGTTGTTGGAAATCTTGTTTTTTAAATGTGCTTTTGATACTAATAGGCATGCCTTTAAAATTTATGAGTTTTTTAATTGTTAAAACTCATTTTAAAATGTAAGAAATGGTTATTAACCTTACCTATGTCCCAAGTACTTTTAGGAAGATAACTATTGGTTTATGTAGGGTACATCTGTACAGAGCAGTCCAAATTCGATGGGATTGCATGGGTATCTCGCTTAATAGTCAAGATAGAGAAACGGTTAAATGACCAAAAATGTGCAGTTTTTTGAGACAAAGTCAGAACCGTTTTCAAAAATATTCTATCATTTCCGGTTTTTGAGTTATTAAATAAAAAGTGTTTTTTTGTCATATTGTCATATCTCCGTTATTGTTGTTAATATCGAAAATATTGATAACGATTATTTTTAGATATTTTTATGCTTAAAATGATTACCCTAAAAAAAATGTTTACGCTCGCCGTTCAAAAGTTATGACACAAAATTGCATTTTTTTTAATGAGAACGATAGTTGGCTATGATTATTTCAATTCCTTATTTTTTCTCATTCCAAATATATAGGGGTCGATGTATTTATATTTAATAATACGCAAGTTATGAAGGTTTTTTAGTTTTTTTTTCCAAGAAAATCATAGTAGGCTGTGAAAACAAAAAAAAACAAGGTGTAAAACCTTATAAAACTCATGTGGTACAAGTTACCAAGGTTTTCTAATTTGTTGTTGAGATAAACATTGAAAATATTTGAACATAAGATAACAAAAACATAGTCGGAATCAGCAATAATGCAGTATATTGCTGTTTATCTTAAGTTCAAAAATGTTTGATGTTTATCTTAACAACAAATTTAAAAACCTTGGTAACTTGTACGAGTTTTATAAGGTTTTACACCTAGTTTTTTCTTTTGTTTTCACAGCCTACTATGATTTTCTTAGAAAAAAAAAACTAAAAAACCTTCATAACTTGCGTATTATTAAAAATAAATGCATTAACCTCTTCAGGGACGAATTAATAAAAGGCGCAAAAAAGGACTTTTAATTTTTAAAAACATAATTTTTATTGAAAATACATTCAAAACAATGAATTAAAACAGAAATTTTAAAAAACAAAAGCGAAAAATAATGCACGCATTTGTGGCCATTGGGCAAAGGGCACGTTATAAATTAAATGACTTCATACATTCAGGGCACAGGTTCATTGCATTTCTCGCATATATAACAAATTAGACAAAAATAACGCCTTGTACAAATATCCTCCATTCTTTTAAAATACTGGTTGCACATACAATATAGAAGATAATCAATATGTAGCACATAACAATTATGCGAGGTTTAGAAAAAAATTACTACCAGTGTTGATAAGCGTACACAGATGTGTACGTTTACTAATGTCTTGTCAATGAGCATGAATATTGTAAATAATCTCTAAAATTTACATGGTTTATGTTAATTAAATATATTTTACATATCTTTCAACTTTTTTAAACTGAAATTATAGAGATCTTCGGTTAATAATAAAATAAATTTATTAGTATAGAAAAACGGGCAACAAATTTCAGTACCACGCTATTTATTGTGACCAGTAATATGACAATTCATGTCTGTTTGCCCATATTTCTTTTTTTTTTTGTTAGCAAATATTGTAGTGATTGCCTACTTGAAGTAATTTTCATAATTTTTTTTTTACCGCGGCTGACTTATAAAAAAACTAAACGTACACATATGTGCCAGTATCCCTGAAGAGGTTAACCCTCATATATTTGGAATGAGAAAAAAAATAACGAATTTAAATAGATCATAGCCAACTATCGTTCCTGTTTAAAAAAAGGTAAGTTTGTCATAACTTTTTAACGGCGAGCGAAAACATTTTTTTTAGTACAATAAAATTAAACATAAAAATATCTAAAATGATCTTCATAAATATTTTCGATATTTACAACAATAACGGAGATATGACACATTATTATTATGACAAAAAAACACATTTTATTCAATAACTCGAAAACCGGAAATGATAGAATATTTTTGGAAACCGTTCTGAATTTGTTTCAAAAAACTGCACATTTTTGGTAATTTAACCGTTTCTCTATCTTAAATATTAACCGAGATACCCATGCAACCCCATCGAATTTGGACCACCCTGTACACCTTAATTTCAAAAAGTTGCTCTCCTTATCAGTGAATAAATGTGATATACTTCGACATTTTCTCTCGTAATACATGTTTTTTATAAATTAAATGTGCTGCTGACTTTAAAATAAACGAATTTGCAAAATTTTTTGCAGTAGATATGTGATAAGCACTATTAAAAATCCATTGCATTGCACACCTTTCTTATGCTGAGGCCATATTTTTGGAACACTTTTGATACAAATTTAAATTCATCACACCCCCTGGAGAGATGAAGCTTTTAAATAATTGCTGTATTACAATAAACACCACTTCTTTAATTACCAAATTATTTTTGTAATAGTCTCATTTTCCTCTTCCTAATTAAATACAAATAATTAAGTTTCTGTGCTTCAAGAAGTTAATAAATACTACTTGCTTTATGTCCAAATAATTTTCGTAATAATAAAGCATAAAACTTATTAACTCCATTTTATCCCACTAAACAATCCTTTAACTAAATACAAATAATTAACTTTATATGCTTCAAGTAGTAAATAAACAGCTTTATTTTTAAGAGTACAGGGTCGTCCAAATTCGATGGGATTGCATGGGTATCTCGCTTAATATTTAAGATAGAGAAACGGTTAAATTACCAAAAATGTGCAGTTCTTTGAGACAAACTTAGAACCGTTTTCAAAAATATTCTATCGTTTCCGGTTTTCGAGTTATCGAATAAAAAGTGTTTTTTTGTCATATTAATAATGTGTCATATCTCCGTTATTGTTGTAAAGATCAAAAATATTTATGGAGATTATTTTTAGATATTTTAACGTTTAATTTGATTATACTAAAAAAAAAAATTTACGCTCGCCGTTAAAAAGTTATGACAAAAACTTACCTTTTTTTAAAGGAGAGCGATAGTTGGCTATGGCCTATTTAAATTTCTTATTTTGTTTTCATTCCAAATATATAGGGGTTGATGTATTTATTTTCAATAATACGCAAGTTACGAGGGTTTTTTAGTTTTTTTATTAAAAAAATCATAGTAGGCTGTGAAAACAAAAAACAAGGTGAAAAACCTTATAAAACTCATGTGGTACAAGTAACCAAGGTTTTTTAATTTGTTGTTGAGATAAACATTGTAAATATTTAAACAACAATATAGTCGGAATCAGCAGTAATGTAGTATATTGCTGTTTATCTTATGTTTTTGATGTTTATCTCAACAACAAATTTAAAAACCTTGGTAACTTGTACCACATGAGTTTTATAAGGTTTTACACCTTGTTTTTTTTTGTTTTCACTGCCTATGATTAAAAAAAAAAAAAAAACTAAAAAACCTTCGTAACTTGCGTATTATTGAAAATAAATACATCAACCCTTATATATTTGGAATGAGAAAAAAATAAGAAATTTAAATAGGCCATAGTCAACTATCGCCCCCATTTAAAAAAAGGTAAGTTTGTGTCATAACTTTTTAACGGCGAGCGTAAAAATTATTTTTTTAGTAGTAGTAAAAATATCTAACAATAATCTCTATAAATATTTCCGATATTTACAACAATAACGGAGATATGACACATTATTAATATGACAGAAAAACACTTTTTATTCAATAACTCAAAAACCGGAAATGATAGAATATTTTTGAAAACGGTTCTAAGTTTGTCTCAAAAAACTGCACATTTTTGGTAATTTAACCGTTTCTCTATCTTGACTATTAAGCGAGATACCCACACAATCCCATCGAATTTGGACCACCCTGTACTCATCAACATTTTGAAAACTTATTATAGACCATTAAAAATGTTAAACCCATATTTTCCCTTAAACAAACTTCTATTGAAACACAAATAATTTTCTTTGTTGGTTTTAGGTAGTAATTAAACTTGTTTCATACCAAATAATTTTTGTACATAGTAGCAATTTTTAATTATTTGCTTCAAGTAGTAAATAAACAGCTACATTTGTAGGAGAACATCAAAATTGTGAAAACTTGTTGTTTTAAAGCATTGAAAATGTTAATGTGTGGAAATCGAAAATAATAAAACACCAAATATACTCTTTTAATATAAAAGTTAAATTAAGAATCCCTTTTTTAAAGAAAGACCTCTAGTAGAAATTCTAGACCAGCTTCAAGACTGATCTCTTCATTGTTAAGGAACAAGGATAACCGCATCATCACTAAATGTTGCAAGAACACACTTGATAACTCTTTCGTTGAACTCGCGACACTTTTTTATCGAAATAAAAGTTATTACATATATTGTTAACGTTTATTAAATGTTTGTATTTACAAAAACATTCATATAAAAAATATAATCACAGGTAATGTTCTTTGTAAAAAGATCCAAAACTACATTAAATACAACTGGCAGTATCAGTTCAGTCAGACATTGCGAGTCTACATTACATCTAACATTCAGGTCTGATTCATTGCATGACAGATCAACTGTTATGTTACTATTAAACAATAAAAATAAGACGTTATTATTCTAATAATACTGTTAATAATCTTTAAAAAAAACAAGTCTTTAGTACTGAATTATCACCTTCCAATTGTGCCTTAAGCTTTCATTAAATATGCTTAAATAAAAAAAAAAATGGTGTCATTTTACCTTGTTTAAAATTCTTGGCTTTAATAAAATGAGGTAGCACAAACTGGACACGAATAAAATGGTAAATAAATTCGAAATATTAATATCAAAGGAGATGACATGCTCATCTAAAAGACTTATCTATAAAAAACAATCAAACAAACTATCCATAACTACTTAACACAAATAAAAACTTAATAGTTGAACATAGAACGATTTAAAAACTCACATTTCGATGAGCAGTAAATGAGAATGACTAATTCGATTTGTCAGACTTTTTTTTAAGGATGCTGTCTATAGTTGGCTGGTTTCGCAGCGATACCCCTCTCTTGCCTGACAGCCCGAGACGTTTGCACGCTCCTCTTGACTTTGCCCTTCCTCGCTGAAAAATATAATAAGCATTATAAATTGTCATACACTTTAACACAAGTGGCTTTTAACCAGCGGTGCACGCACCCCCTGGGGTTGCGAGTAGTTTTACTCTCAAGCGATGCTACTGTACTGTACTGCTTACCGGAGAACTGCAGAGTTAACTGGGGATGCGAGAACATATTTTAAGAATATTAGGGTTGTGAGCAGCTTAATTGGTTAAGAACCACTGCATAACATAATTAAATTAAAAAAAAAAAATGGTGAAAAACAACATTTTTAAACGAGAGAACGAAAAAAAAATCGGTTCGACTTCCTGTTTTAAACACACATCTTTTGACTATAATAAATGAAAAAAAATGTAAGTAATTTTTAGATAACTTTAACTGAAGGATAATAAAAGTCACACTTACTGGGTTAGAAGACTGCTTTTGTATGGAGTTTGTAGTACGCATGTCGGCTCTTTCAGCGTCACTTCGTAATAAGCCAATTTGTCCAGTTTTTTCTTTAGGTACATAGATAGTCTTTGAGGAACTGCACCCCATCATACTATTATCACTTTGTTTTTCAACTACAATTGCAACGGGCCTCAAAATCTCATCGTCCTGTGGTGGAGGAGTCCAATTTTCGATATCCGAGTCCTTTGAGCAACCAGGTCTACTAAGGTCGACGGTTAGAGTTGTACATGGCTTTTTATTCCCCTTCTTAAAACCACTAAAGAACTGTTGAATACCAGAGCTTCCTGCGAGTGCTGTCGTCTTTTTAGGTTCGGTCAATACTTGAATATTTGTGCTCGAAGTCCCAGCAAATTCGCATCGCCCAAATTCTTCCACATCAATTACAATTTCCATCTCGTGAGTATAATTCGAAGCTGTTGCTGATTTCAGAACTTTACGTGGCGGGAAGTCTCTTTTTCGTACTATCTCTGCAGCTTTGGCTAATTTGTATAGGCTTTGTGTCTTTGGACTTCCACTTGCTATCTCTGCAGCTTTGGCTAATTTATATAAATTATATTTTGACGGACTACATCCAGATAAGCTAGACGAGTCTGACTGGTCAGAGAAATGCTTCGGCAAATGTGACTTCAGAGGGCTGTGATTGGATAATCTCGATGAATCTGTAAATTCGCTGGGGGTGTCCGAAACAGGCGTGTCACTATCACTCGAAGAGTCAATTTCTTGTGCTCTAAACTTGGAGTGTTTGTTGAACACTGGTGACATTCTATCGCTTCCCGCGAAAAATGGGCACGATACCTTTTCGGACGTGCCAAGTTCGGTCCGACTGAACTTACTAATGCGTTTGGCTTTTCCTTTTAAGTTTGTTACTGGTACCCTATCTAAAGTTGAATTAGATGTCGACGTATCGGACAGATAATCTAGTTCATAATCGATTTTTAAGCGTTTGGCCGGTTGCTGCACAGAATAAATCTCCAACTCTTGCTCCAGGCGTTGGTCGTACATTTCTTTATCTAGTTGGTTATAGCCTTGTAAGATGGACATACGTCTGGGCATGTGAACGACTTTATTCGCTGTTGATTCGCCACCAATCTTTAGTGGACTTATTTTGTTGTTACTTGTTTTTTTTTTGTACGACACAGACCATATACTGTGGCTGTAGTCATTTTTCGTAAGAGTTTGCTGTAAATGAATTGATAAAAAACATTAGCTTAAGAAACGCAAGATGGTTCGCAAATTTTTGGCTACCGAAGGTCGCATTTAAGAACCAATACAAAAATGTTCATCGATACATTTCTTAAATTTTAAGTTGTTGATGATATGCACAAATTTCCACAATTTATGGTCTTATAAAATATGTGCAGGGATGACAAGGCGAGTGAAATAGTTAAAAAAAAAGAAAAAAACCCAAAAAAACATTTCATTTGATTTGAACCCTCTGTAAATAAAACCGTACCATCATGGGCGTCCACAGGGGAGAGCAAACGGGGCACTTGCCCCTCCCTGGAATCGAGTACTCCATTAATGACCAAATGAAAGAGGATCAAGTTGAAAGTTCGTTTTAACATTTTAATGCATTTCTTTGCAAGCTTTCTGCGGACGCCCATGCGTATCATCTGCTACCTACAAAATTTAATAAACAAAAGACTCACAACTTGACTCGTTACTCGCAAAATTTAATACACAAAGACCCACGGGTTCCAGCACGATTGCAGCGCTCTAACCCGATGATTCAGAACGTTTATGCAACAAAATAAACTTACCTTTTCCCTCACTAGCGGGTTCCAATTGTCTACTATTTTATGACTTATGGGGTCAATATTTCCCAAGGCTAACTGTAGCGCCCTATCTTCATCGAAAAATTGACCGGCATTAACTAAATGTATAGGATCAGTTCCTGCTTCTTCTGGGTTTGTTAAGTGTTTTAATTTTCTGTTGATTGGATCGTAAACCATTTGATGCCGGAACGTTGCATCAGCGATCTTAAATTTTTCAATATATTCGGCAGTCACGACTAGGTTTTTCTTATTCAAATACCGCCCCAATCTAGGCAACAACTAAAACAACAAACCGCATGAAATAAGAAGGACAATCAAATTGTTAAATTCTTACTTTATAGAAGTTTGGGTCTTGGGTTAAACTGATCGCTTTAAGAGCTCGTTTAAGTCCTATGCCGGGCAGTGAGGCTAGGTAATCGCACCCAGAGAGAATACACATGTACCTAAATTTGTCGAACGTGTATTGATCTGGCCTAATTTTCATAGCAGTTTGCAGGCAATGATTCTCAATCAACACACCTTGACCGTCCAAGTTCATTTTAAAAAAGATCTAAAATAAAAAGCATATGTATACACTAACTGGAAATCAAAATTTCACAATTTACTTTTTTGCATCCGAAGAGGATCAAATCCGAGTCCTCGGTGATGATTATATCAGCAATGTTTTGGATATTTAAATAGGCTAGTTGCGCATCAGCCTCATACGGCGCGACTATACAGTCGATGTTCATATGTCGACATTCTTTTATTAATTCAAGTGCCATATCATGAGTGATATCTACACACTTGCGAAAATAGTTTCTCGCCTCATCAACTTTCCCAAGCATTAATAGATTACAGGCTTTCTTCTTTGCTGCATTACGCTGTTCGCGTCGCTTGCTTTCAGTTTCCTTCTTGGCGGGAAGATGTTGCCCGTCAAATACCATAATCGGTTTGATGTCAAAGGTCTGAAGCATTTTTAAATACTTCAGACAGTAACTGATGTAACTGCAAAGAATAGATTCAATCACAAACAGATCTATAAATTCTATACAGTGGTAACAAGCAGAAATGAAAGCAGATAATGGATACAGACGTAACATATTGACCAGGGATGGAGAGCCGATGCTTTTTGGAAGTCTGAAAAACTATTGACTCCAGACTCTTTCATTCAGTTTTATCAAGGCTGTATATACAGGGTGGTCCACATAGAAGGGCCACTATTGGAATCTCGTAAACGGTAAGAGTTACAAAGAAGTGTAAATTAAACAAATTGTTCCATTTTCGAAGACCTATTCAATGATGCTTAAATGTTTTTAAAAATTTCCATTGCTTGCTAGATAATAACAAAAATCAAAATAAGCTTTTTCTTTTAATCGTTAATAACTTGGTTATACTTGATGGTACAAAAATATTTTTGGGGAAAAAGTTGTAGATTTTTTTACGCACTATGAAATAAAAACATTCATTTGTTTCAATATTGTTTAAATTCTTAGATAAATTACAAACTTTCATTTTTTTAAATGGAAACCATAGTTGGCTATGACCTCATAAAAAAGCATTGTTTTTCCTCTTTTCAATAATATAAGGTTTAATATATTTATTTTGATATTTAGGCTCAAAACAAATAATACTCATCAAAGAGTCCCTACGAAGCTAAAGAGTGCCATGAAACAAAGACAATTTAGTTTTGTCATTTAATGCAAATTTTAACTAACATAAAAGTAAAACATTAAATCAAAAATAAACCAAAATTTATTGATTTTTAAAATACAGCTTTTAGTCTAATGATTATGGCACAGCTTTTTTGTTTATGTACTAGACTATCTAAATCAAAATACTTATACAATAAAAACAATACAAAAGTGGACTTTTAAGTATTACAATACTTTTATAACCAATTTATTTTAAGCATTTGTTCCAACGAATAACAAAAATAACATGAAATTTGCAATTTTTTAAATCTAATATTTAACTAAAACAAAATATTTAAAGATTGTATGAAGTTTATTAATAATACACTTAACAATAATAAAACAAATTGGAGTGTATTTTCAAAAAGACCTCCATTTTTTTTTTGTAAACACAATCTGGCTCTTTTGATAATACTTGTCTTATAGTAATCTGTTATAATCATTAAATATTTTGTTTTAATTAAACATTCGATTCAAAAAATTACAAATTTCATGCAGTGGCGTAGGCAGGATGCTTCCATGGGGGGTTCATAAACACAAAAAGAGCTGAGGACCTATTTTTTTAGGTCACCACTCTCTTTTTAAGTTTTTTGCAGCAGGATGTTTGATGGTTGCATCATGCGGGGGGGGTTAATAAACGTTAAAAAGAGCCGAATATCTTTTTTAGCACAAAATTTACAGTTCTCCGGCTCTTTAACGACTTATTACGAACCTATGGGGGGTTCTGACCCCCCCGCCTGCGCCACTGATTTCATGCTATTTTTGATCCCAACAGTGACCCTTCTATGTGGATCACCCTGTATATAATGAGGAATAGTAATTACAAGAGGATTATGAAGCACACGAGTAAGAATATGAACAACAAACATTAGAAGTAAAGTTGAATCGAGCGATACATCGAATATTAATCAGAAAAAGAGCAGGGCATTATGGTATTTTAGTTTAGTTAATTACTAATTAAGTTTTAGCTTCGTTTTACTTACACATTAGTGAATTCACCCCGCACTAGCTTTTCGGCGCATGCGAAGGCCCCCTTATGTAGCCAACAATAGGCGTCAATCGCCACTGTTGAACCTTTAAAGTCACTAACGTGGCATTTGTGAGATATGGGCTCTAGAAAGGGTAACAATCCACTAATTCCCATTTTGAGATTCTTCCAAGTTCACAGATAGAACGACATACAGTTTTACCGCCTAAAATATAACCTCAAAATAACATACAACGAACGTTGCTTAGCGACGAATGTACAGCATTTTCATAAAACTGTATTTATAAACATTTGCAATCAAACATTTTTGTAACAACAAGATTTTAGTATCAAGTTAAATATTTTT
This sequence comes from Elmis aenea, assembly GCA_947652605.1. Classification (NCBI taxonomy): domain Eukaryota; kingdom Metazoa; phylum Arthropoda; class Insecta; order Coleoptera; family Elmidae; genus Elmis; species Elmis aenea. The sequence continues at coordinate 18,920,761 of OX393584.1, forward strand.
AAAAACAATTCAAAATATAATATTAAAGATCAATTCAATTTACAAACATCAATACAAACTAAATTAAGCTTGTAAAATGACAAATTCTACTGGACTTTTGAGCATTGACTTTAAGATATTTACAGATTAGAGCTTAATAAAACAGGATAAAAAAGTTTAAATTAATTTGTTTTAATTTCAAATTTTTCATTTAAACTTACCAAATCCATCAACTCAGGTTGTTTGACACTTTTATTTAAGGTCACAAATTTGTCAACCAGGAACTACACATTTTAATAGTAAAGGAATGGTTTAAGGGATGCTTAGTTCTTCTAGATATTTTTACATCTTTTAAATAATTTATTTGTTCATAGAAACGAATAGCTAAGACTGTTAATAAAATGTTTCTCTTTAGGTTGCGCGCAAACGCAATGCTTATGTACATGCGCCGTTATTACTAGAAATCCTAAAATCATCTTGCATATAGTTCACGATTTCTAAATACTGTCCAAAGTTAATTTTATATTTATATTTAGTTTCATATTTTAAAAAAAATCAGAATTGTTAAAATGCCCGTAAGAAGAGCAGCTCATGCTGGTAGCTGGTACACAGATTCTGGTAAGGCCAAAATTAAATCAGCTGTTTTACAAATTTCATTGTCCAAAATAATCTACACGTGTCATTGACCTTCTTTATTACACAGTTTTAATATAATAAAATACATAAAATAATGAAGTAATTATCAAAGCCCTTCTTTTCTGATAGCTTACTAAATTATGAATTATATGAACATTTTAGGTTAGATAATGTACATGTTTTATAGGTCCGGAGCTATCGAGACAGTTGGATTACTGGTTGAACCAAGCAGATTTGAGTCATGGTCCTGCCCGTGCAATTATAGCCCCGTAAGTTGTGCAGTTTTTAGTACAGCCGTCAGCCGACTGACGGAGGTGCGCTTTAAAGTATCTTGTATGTTATTGTTATTGTTCAAAATTTATTCAGTTTTTTACTAATTGTATGATAAATTCTTTTGGTATTAATACAATTGGTAGATTAAATATTATTCTATGTCAAGCCATGCTGGATATCAATACTGTGGAGCATGCGGTGGCCATGCTTACCGACAAGTTAGTCCAGTTGTTGTGAGGCGTGTGTTCATTTTGGGGCCATCTCATCATGTTCGTTTATCAGGTTGTGCTCTGTCCAGTGCCCAAAAATATCGAACGCCTCTTTATGATCTACATGTAGATCACCAAGGTATAAGAGCTGTTTTTGTCGGTTATTGCATAAACTTAAACTAAGTATTAACTTGTAATTTTCTCTTGGTTTTAGTGAACTCCGATTTGGAAATGACGGGCCAGTTTGAATGGATGGATTTAGATACCGATGAAAATGAACATAGCATAGAAATGCATCTACCATATATAGCGAAAGTTATGGAAAAGTAAGTATACTTAATAATTTTATTTATTTATCTTCTTGCCCCTGCGGACTCTTTTTTAATACAATTGTTAACAAATAGTAATAAAAGGAAGTATATTTGATTCAATATTATTAAACCGTTTGTGCAGAAAAAGAACAGATTATTCTTGTGTACTGATCTTTCTGCATTTAATGTTTTATAAATGAGAAATATATTTGCTTAAAAACTTCAGAAAAATGATTTTTTTTTGAGACTTACATTTAAACAATAAAAAAACAAATAAACATAAAAGGAAATATAACCAGAAAACAAAAAATAGTTTTTACTTTTATTTTAATAACTTTAAATCTAAACGAACTGTTCAATTGTTCAGATTTTAATTTTGTCGAAAATTATGTTCTTTGTAAATTTGAGCGAGATCTCCTATGTTCACCCTTGAATTTGGGTCACCCTGTATATTTGAAATGTGCTCAATTTATCAATTAATTAATATTATTAAGCTTAATTTAAATTGAGTATTTTTTCAAATTATTTCTTGTCTCAATGCAGAACCAGTTTCAAGACTCCTGCGTCTTTATCAGTTGCACTCCTATGATGAAGAAACGGTAGTCCTGAAAGTGGTTTTGCATTAAGACGAGAAATAATTCGAAGAAAAGATACGTCAATTTTAATTAAGCTTTTTTTATAACAATAATTGAATCACCTAAATCAGTGTTTACCAAACTTACAAACTTCTTGTACCCCTTTTGAGGGGTTTCACTGGTGTACCCCTCTTAGCCAAAGATAGCACAAGTGGGGGGTAGTTTTAAGTAATACTGTTTTATCTATTTCTATAGCTAAAAAACGTCACAGTGAAATCAAAAGTCCCATGAACCCGTTTCGCGTACCCCAGGGAGTACCACATTTTGGTAAACAGTGACCTAAACAATAAATTAATTTCTTATTAGAAATCTTTATTCAGCTGGCTAGTATTAAAACAGAAATGCAAAATTCTTATGCAATATTTAGTAATCAATATTATTTAATTTTTGTTAATAGAATTTGACTGAAACATGATTCCCCCTAGTTCTGTTTTAATACACTTTTTACATTTGATTGCCATTGTATATGCTGAAATGGAAAATTGTTTTTTTTTGTGTTTATTAAATTTGTTTATTTGGAAGTATTTGTCCGATTGGAAATCATCTTAACTTTGAAATTTTTTGTATAGACAATGGGTAAATCTTAAGAATTATGAAGAAATAACCACAACAGTTGCGACGGGCAAAAGAAAACGCTAAGACTTATTAAGTTTTATTGAACTGCGAGTGGCGAGCTTGTGTAATAAATTTATAATTATTTATGAACAAAATTTGTGTACCTACTGAGAGAAGAAGTTGCTGAAATATAACATTTTGAACAGTTTTAAAACGTTTTAATTTTAATTAGGAAAAGTTTGAAAGTACAGTTTGTATATATATATTTTTTTAAATATAAAATTATCATTTAGTATAATGAAGACAGACTTTGAGGATGATAGTAAGGATGCCTGAGAAGGCACACAAATAAAAAAAAACGTTGAGAAAGTCCTATTTTCATAAGTAGTACAGTGTAGACCAAATTTGATGGGATTACATGGGTATCTTGCTTAATATTTAAGACAGAGAAACAATTATATATATATAAATCGGTTCTATAGCGTCTGTCGGCGCTGTCCAATCCCCAGACTGTTCCTCCACCCCTTCCTATCCTGCCACTGGTCCTCTTGCAGATTTCTTTCGCTCATGGCTCTCTGAATGCCCTCGTTCTATGTCTGTCTGGGTCTGCCTCGTTTTCTCCTTTTAGGAGGGTTCCAATCCAGCGTTACTTTTGGCAGCCGATGGTCTGCCATCCTTTTTACATGTACGTACCAAATTAATTGTTGTCTTTCTGCCTCTTGTATTATAGTTTCCCTCAGTCTGATTAGTTGTTTAATTGTTCTGTTCGTTACTCTGTCTAGTCTAGAGATTCTACATGATATTCTTAGGGCATCCATCTCCAGAGCTTCCAGCCTTTTCTTCATCTGCTTCTGTCCACCTCCATGCTTCTGCTCCATACAATACTATACTTTTAATAACTGTGTTGTATATGTTGTATTTTCTCTCTTTGTTATTTCTTTTCTCCATCATATTCCATTTAGCCTTTTGATGGCTCTTCTTGCTTGTCCTGTTCGTTGTCAAATTTCTTTTTAATCCTTTCCATCATCTTGAATTTTTACACCCAGGTATTGGTAGCCATTGCATTTAGATATTTTCTCTCCTCTTTCTAATTCTAGGTCATCGGATACAAAAGTATTTAGTTTTCTCCATATTCATTGAAAGCCCCGCTTTTTCGTATTCTTCATAATTTTCCTTGTCATGTATTGAAGGTCATCCTTATCTTGGGCTATAAGCACCTGGTGGTCTGCAAATTGGAGAGTGTATACAGGGTGATTCAAATTCGAGGGCGCCCATGGGGATCTCGCTTATTATAATAGCTAGAGTATAGGTTTAAATTTGGCAAAGTTGCTAAATTTGGTGCTCATTAATAATCCGAAGAGAAATCGGAAATATCTCAAACGGTATCCGAGAAAATTAGGAAAAACTGGAAAATACGATTTTTGTAAATCGTTTATAACTACTTCGGAGTTTGAAATATTTCAAATGTGTTAAAACATTGCCCAAGCAACTTTTTAAGCCGAATTGGATGGGGGTCACAAATTTTTCCTAGATCGATTCGTTTTTGTTTTATGACAACCAACTTTGTTTTTTCTTATGGGCTCAATTTTTGCTATTTACATTATCAAATAGCATTTATTTTTCTAAATCCATTGATGTATCACACATGGTATTTTACTTTTTCTTTCATTGTGATATTTGAAAAAATACGTTTTAAACAATAACCATTATAAATCAGGTAGGCCGGTCAATGTAGTTTACGTTGTTTCCATGACAACCGATCAACAAACTAAAAGTTTTGAAGGCCTGTTAGTCGTAAAAATGAACTTTAATAACGAAGAAAAACGCGATATGCTGCCCATAACAAAAAACAAAGTTGGTTGTCTAAAACAAAAACGAATCGACCTAGGAAAAATTTGTGACCACCATCCGATTCGGCTTAAAAAGTTGCTTGGGCAACGTTTTTACACATTTAAAATATTTCAAACTCCAAAGGAGTTAGTAACGATTTTCAAAAATGGACTTTTCAGTTTTTCCTAATTTTCTCCGATACCGTTTGAGATATTTCCAATTTCTCTTTGGATTATCAATAAGCATCGAATGTAGCCTTTGCCAAATTTAAACCTACCCTCTATCTTCAGTAATAAGCGAGATCCCCATGGGCGCCCTCGAATTTGAATCACCCTGTATATTGCTTTCTCCTATATTTATCCACATGCCCTAGCATTTTTTTTCCATATTCTCATGGAGTGTTCAATGTATATTTTAAATAGTGTCGGGGATAAGCAACATCCTTGTTTTAGTCCTTTTGATGTGTCAAATCCTTTCGATGTTGATCTTCCAATTTTAATTTTAGTGTCTCTCTATAGTTCTTGGATGGCTTTAGTTACTCTACTACTTATGTTTGTATTTTCTAATGATTTTCATAAGTCCTGGACAGGCACGCTATCGTAGGCTTTTGTGAGATCTATGAAAAGTAAATGTAGATCTCTTCCTGTACTTATTTTCTTCTCTATTAATTGTTTTAGACAGAATAAGTTGTCCATACATGATCGGCCTGCACGAAAACCACTTTGTTCCTCTGCTTCTGATGTTGCATATTCCGCTTCCACCAAATCCCTCAATACTCTACCATACAGCCGGCTGAATGTGGATGTTACCGTTATTCCCCTGTAGTTTTCACATTTTCTTGGGTCTCCTTTTTTGAGTATAGATGACATATATCCTACTTTCCATTCTTTTGGAATATTTTCATTGATAAACTTATTCAGTAGTTGCGTTACCATTTCCTTAAGCTTCCTTGTACCGTTTTTTAACATTTCTGCTACAATCCCACCTGGTCCACTTACTTTCCTATTCTTCATGTTTTTTATTGCTTTCTCTACCATATTTGTCTGTATTTCTATAGGTTCTCCGTCTATAATAATATTAGGTGTGTGTTTTTTGCTAAATTGGGACCTATCTTCAGATAGTAGTTTTCCATAATATTCTTCCCATTTTTTTGGCAGATATTCGTTCCAAAGGTATTTGCTTCTTGTCAGCTCGTACATTCTCCACAAACCTTCAGGCTTCTGTACATCTCCGTCCTCCGATATACATTTCTATTTACCGGCATTTGTCGCCCCATGTTCTTCGTTTTTCCTCTTTTACTTGTCTCTTAACTACATTTCTTTTCTCAATGTACGTTTGTTTGTCTTTCTCTGCCCTAGTGCTGAACCACTTAAAATATGCCTGTTTTTTGTTTTTGACTTCTATTTCGATCTTGTCATTCCACCATGATTTCTTGCTAGTTATTTTTTTATCCTCTATTACACCTAAGGCTTCGTATGATGTTCCGAGTATAGCTTGTTGTATATGATCGTACATTTCTTCAACGCCCTTAAATTCAGTATCAGTTAGTTTTTGATCTAACCGCTGTTGGTATAAATATCTAATACTTTCTTCTTTAAGGTTTTCGATGTTATATTTTTTTCGTCAATCTTTATTAGTTCTTCCTTAGAGACTTCTTGATTTTGTTCTGTTTTTGTTGAGGTATATGGAAAATAGAATGTTCCTTTTATTAAATTGTGATCTGAACACATTCAGGTCCTCTGTATACCCTTACATCATTTACTTTGGTAGATTTGTCTTGACTTGTTATAATATGGTCAATAATAGATTTTAATTGTGTGGTGTGTTGAGTCCACGTATATTTATGTATATTCCTATGTTCGAAGAAGCCATTTTCAATCCTCAGTATATTTTGTGCACAGAAGTCCGCAAGCCTATCACCATTGTTGTTCTTCGCCATATTGGCCCACTACTTTATAGTTTTTCCTACTTCTCACACAGGCATTAAAGTTACCCATGAGAATTATTTCTCTGTTTTCTCCAATGTCGTCTAAAGCGAGTTGAAGATCTTCAAAAAACTGGTCTTTTGTTAGGGTTGTTTCATCGTCATTAGGGGCATATATTCCAAAGTCTTCTTCCCAATATATTGCTATTTACTTTAATAATCCTTTCACTGACAGCTTGGAAGTTTGTTAAAAACTTTTTGTACTTTTTTTTAATTAACAGGGCTACCCCTCTCTCTTGGCTATTTCTGTTTTTGGTACCCCGCTAAAGAGATGTATGTAGTCGTCGATTTCTTCTGTTCCACAACCTTTTTTTTTAGTTTCTGTGAGGATTATTATGTCTATGTCCATTTTGTTTATTTCTTTTATTATTTCGGCTTGTTTTGTATTAATTCCTTGTACATTCCATGTTCCCATATTCATTATCCGTTTTCTTTGCTTCGTTCGTCTTCTTTCATTCCCATCCTGTTTTCGAGGCACATGTCTGGTCGTTTTTGCGAGTTTTTGTTTTGCCGTGTGTAAACCGGCTGTAAACCTCTCACCCCAAGCCCCATCCTGGAGGACCAGGTGATTTTTTTCATGGTGTTCTTCCACTAGATTGTCTTACTGAGGAGTTAGGGACTCAATTTATCCCGTGTTGGTTTTTCGGCCCTCTTAACCATTGAGATCTGGGATCTTCCTTTGTTCTCGAGACCGTTGACCGTGTTTCATCTGTAAACCGAGACCTGGAGCCCTTACAGGGTGCTATTAGCCGCAGTCAGCTAAACCCTGGTTTTTTAACGAGGTTTTTACTCCCTCCTCCTTTCGCAACCGGGCTTGGGACCGGCTATGGCAGAGTTTAGAGAAACAATTAAATTATCAAAAATATGCAGTTTTTTTTGACACACTTGGAACAGTTTTCAGAAATATTTTATCGTTTCCGGTTTTTTAGTTGTTGGAAAAAAAAAGTTTTTTTGTATTTTTAATGTGTCATATCTCCGTTATTATTGTAAACATAAACATAAACAAGTGATGGAATCAGTGGCGGCTGGTGACAATAGAAGCAGGTGGGGCCAGGGAGACAAAATTTTTATTTTTTTTACACCTAACAATATGTATTATAAATGGTAAATGTTCTTGTTTTTTTGCCCTCTTGTTGAGTAATATGCACATCCATGGGTTGATGTGCCAAGTTTTTTAATTTCTAATTTTTCTTCTGGATTTGATAATGAGAAACGTTTTTCAATAAACTGTCGATTTTGTTCATCGTCGTAAAAGTTTAAACTTTAAATAAAATTGTAACAGAAAAACAACAACTAAATAAATAAACAGCAACCAAAACACATCAACAATAATTAAACACATTAAAATAAAACAAACAGATCAACAATCAAGAAAAAATAATACGCTATCAAAGAATCACCCGCTACATACTTAACACATTGACTGCGTTACATACCCCCGGCATCCTGTAGCAGTCATTCCTACTGCGCGAGACCGAAATTTACAAAACATTACTCATGTGCGGAGCTTTTAAATGGTTATGTCTTTAACCTTGCGTACATATCCCGCGCGGTATGTATCGCACAGCAAGAATGAGCTGTTACAAGACTCGGGCGGTATGTAACGCAGTCAACACCAAAGTACTGCCGAATAGCGCCACATCGAATGTGTTAAAAACCTAGTGTCGGGCCCGATCAAACTGGCCCTACTATGAGGGTTGCGGCAGATAAACAAACACTATCGCTAGTCCTCGCGTTTCATACATATTCTGTGCTCTACTCGTATGAAATAGCCGAAGACTGGCCGGAAATAAATCAAAATAGAATTAACACAATAAAATATATTTTTAAGTTATAATTATTTTGCTGGCTTCACAAATACAGTGGGGCTCGGCCCCTGTGGCCCCTAAAGAGCCGCCCCTGGATACAGCATATCTGAAAACAGTTCTTAGTTTGTCTTAAAAAACTGCATATTTTTGATATTGCACCATTTTGCTATCTTGAATGTTAAGCAAGATACCCATGTAATATCATCAAATTTGGTCCACCCTGTACATGCCCAGAATCATATCACTTCCTGCTTTAATTTTTCACAAACGTTTCGAAATATTTTAATTGAAACAGTTACAGTAGGCTGAATTTTTGTGTAAATTAGTTTTTAAAATCTTAATTTTGAATAAAAATAAAAAATAAAATATGATTATTATATTCTTTCGATTAATTAAAATTATGTAATCATTATATTAATTAAAATATTAATGATTTATGTGCTCATTAATACTTTTAGTGGCGCCTTTTAAAGTTTGTCTTTTTTATACAACACTCTAATATATCATTTCAATGATTGTTTAAAAAAAGATTATCAGTATTGTATTTTTTTTTCCAGTTACAAACATCAGTTTACAATAATTCCAATATTAGTCGGATCGTTAAGTTCTGAGCGTGAAGCTTGTTATGGTAGAATATTATCAAGTTTTCTGGCCGATCCTCAAAACCTTTTTGTGATATCCTCTGACTTTTGCCATTGGGGACAACGTTTTCGTTATACTTATTATGATCGTTCATTTGGTAACATTTATCAATCAATTGAAGGACTCGATCGAGCAGTATGTATCGTGTAATGTGATTGGCCATTTCACTTGAAACAATCAAGTACTGAACGTTTGTCTAGTTATACTGAATAATTTGTTTGTTTTAGGGCATGAGTATCATCGAAAATTTAAATCCAACGGAATTTACGAATTATTTAAAAAAATACGGTAATACCATTTGTGGTAGACATCCTATCGGAATTTTATTGCAGGTAAGTAATAAATTTTATTTTGTTCCCATGTTTGTATTTTTTTTTTGTGTTCTTTTGTGTTTAGGCAATTCAAGAACTGTTAAGAAACGATCGTTCCACAAGTGCAAATTTAAAGTTTTTGAAATACGCACAATCAAGCCAGTGCCGAAATATGAACGATTCGTCGGTTAGTTATGCATCGGCAGCTTTAGTTTTTGAGTAAACCGAGGCCTTAATGTATTCACTCAATAGATGCCTGATGTTTTATGGGCAACTAAATGCGGTTGTTTTCTACAATTAGTTGAGGTATTAGAATTAATTTTTTTTAAACGTAAAAATACAGTAGAATTTGTATTGTGCGATAAAAGTAATTAGTATTTACAGTGTCGCAAATTCGTTGCTGAACATGGGGATCTCGCTTACCTTGCTGCAAAGTTCAATGTGAAAAGAAAACTACCATAGCACTCTTCGTTCAGAAGTTACTCAATAATTTTTTTGTGAATAACTTTTAAACTAATAGAGCAATCACAATTCTCTTTTCAGATTGAACTAGATACCGCATTCCACAATTTAAATGTCCTTGCACTTTCTTAATAATCCAGATCCCCATATTGAGCCTCGATTTTGGGACACAGGGTTTTCTTTTTTCGAGGGCCACTATGGGGATCTCGTAAACGGTAAGACTTGCATCTTCGCTTAAATTAGGGCAAAGTTGTATATTTAGGTGCTAAATGATTTGACGCAAACAGAGCTTATCTAGTTTTTTTGAGTTTTTGAGATATAGGGGAAAAAGTAAAAAAGTAGATTTTTGTTTTTTGTCTGTAACTTTTTCATTTGATGTCGAATATCATTTCTGTAAGAACTTTTTCATGGCTACTTTGTGCAAGGAATCAAAATCCACAATTATATTTTCCATGCGACGTTTCGCTTTTTTTAAACCATCATCAGGTCAATTTTTTCTTATGGATGCCATATCTGATTTTAAGGCCAATTTGTAAAGCATTTTATTCTGAATTCGACAATGTATAACACTTAGCACTTTTTTGAAACAATAGTTAAAAATTGCAAAAACAAATATTTTGTTTTGAAAAATTCCTAATGGGCATGGTAAATAATTGTCTTGGTCCCTTTTTCCTCGAAAGCAGTTAGAAAAATAGGTATTAATAAAGGTTTGGTGTAAATTGCTCGAATACAATTGCTCGAAATGCAATTGCTCGAATGGGAAATTGCTCGAAAGGTAAATTGCTCGAAAGACAAATTGCTCGAAAAAATGAAAAAATATTACATTTTTATAAATACAAAATAATTAAATGTACCAGAAAAGTTGTTTACATTTGCTTACACTTAGAAAAATGTATTTAAATTTATTTACAAATACATATACACCAGTGGCGTGCGGTGACTTTTCAACCAGGGGATGCTGTCCAAAAAAACGAACAATTTATTTTTTTTAAATTAATTTTATTCTACGATCTTTTTTACAAAATTCGTCTATAGCAACATCATACAATCTTTTTTTATGTTTCATATTTAGCAATAATTTTTTTCCAATTGATATTAAAGCGAGAGCAGACAGTCTATCGTCATTTTGGTTGCTTCTGGTGAATGTTTTTATTCTTTTCATTGTTGAAAACGATCGTTCAGCCGATGCGCTCGTGGAAGGTATAGTGCAAATTAATGTATTAATTTAAATACTTCTGTCAAAACATCTTTTAACTCATCTTTCACAATTAATTCTTTTATGCAATTTATAGATTTTAAATGAAAGTCGGGAGTCGAGTACACGTAAACTAATTGACTTTTTAACTTCATAAAATCAAAGTATTTTCCATAAGTTGGCTGAAGTGATTGTAATAGAAAATCCGGAAAATTCTTTTCATATTCTTTAAATTTTCAATCAAAAATTGCAATTATTATTAACTACAGTTTCATCCATATTATGGGATGGGTCGTATTAAATAATAAGCAAAATTATAAGTAGCGAAACAGTGCACTAAAAATAGAGTTAAGCTTATTTAAATAGAAGAAGCTTGATTTAAAGAAAGTAAACAAAAATCAATTTACAACGGAAATGATTATTTTTGCAGCGTGCGGTAATAACAATGGAGTGCGGCTGCCCTATCATATTAACACAGAGGAACCATGAGAGTAATCGCTTCCCGTAGCTGTTAAAGTAAGCCACAACACGGGCAATAGGCTATGGACTGCATCGCAGTACGCATGCGCCCAGAACGCAAATTTTGTATCCACAATCAGCATAGCTTCCCTCAGTCGGGCTCACAATCGTTAGTGCTGTGCATCGCACGCATTTCGTCAGCCGCTCGCTGGATGTAGATTATATAACGCAAATTTTCGAGCAAGCAAAACATCGTATATAATAAATAAAATTACAACGTAACAAAAAATAAAATTAAAGCGAAATAAAGCTACACGAAATTCAAATATGATACGGAAAAAAAAATTCTTGACGTGAATTCTAGGGGATGCGCCGCATCCAACGCATCCATGGACGGCACGCCGCTGATATACACATTCAATTTTTTGTTGAGATAAACACTTTAAATACTTGAAAATATTATATACTACATAACTGTTCATTCTGACTATATTGTTGTTATCTTATGTTCAACTATTCATAATGCTTATCTCAACAACAAATAAGAAACCTTCGTAACATGTAGCAAATGAGTTTTGTAAGGTTTTACACCTTGTTTTTTTTTTTGTTTTCTCAGCCTATGTTAATTAAAAAAAAACAAAACTTTTGTAACTTGCGCATTATTAAAAATAACAGCATCCCCTTATATATTTGAAATATTGAAATAAGAAAAACAGAAGTAAATGTTATGTACATTTTATTGACAAATAAAATATTTTGTATTTATAAAAATGTAATAGTTTTACATTTTTTCGAGCAATTGTCATTCGAGCAATTTACCTTTCGAGCAATTTCCCATTCGAGCAATTGTATTTCAAGCAATTGTATTCGAGCAATTTACCGCCACCCATTAATAAATATGTTAGGAATGCATTATCGTTGTTCACTTATTAGCAAATATTTTTAGAATATTTTCCTCAGTTGAGTAATAAAATACACTAATACATTTAATCTCTTATTTGGCATACAATTATTTGTAACAAAATTTTCGTAATCAAATAATATATATTTCATAGTTTACAAAAAACGTCCAGAAATCTGTTTACGCTCTTTACTTATTAGAAGCCATTAACGTAGATAAAGGACATAACTCGTTGAAGATGTAACCAATGTGTTTGTTTGACAAGTTAACCCTCTATTGCATGAATTAATAAAAATTTGAAAAATTGCTTTTAAAAAATTAAAATTTAATATTGTTGCTCCTAAGAATACAAAATAATACAGTTTTGCACTTTTTTTTTTCAAAATGTCATTTTTTCGAAATTTTATTTTTTGTTCCCAAAAGGGAACATTATGCATATACAAAACAAAAAAATGTAATAAAAAAAACATGAAAACGAAAAGTTTACAGACAAAGTTAATAATTATGCAATTATTGTTTATGGAAATCCATCAGAGCTTCGAACCGTAATTTTTTCCGTTTCGGCTTTCGGTTCAGCTCCGAGTGATTACTTTTTAAATTTTTTAATTGTTTTTATTTGGTATAATAAGGTATAATAATTGGAAATAGAAGTATGTAACATATGATGATAATATAATTTATTAAACGAAACATATATAAACAAAACGCGCGAGTTTGTTGAACATGTACCGAACCGTAATAAACCGATATTTTTTTTCGGTTCAGTTCCGGTTTTCGTTCCGACAAAAATAACGGTTTTTTCCGTTCTTCGGTTTTCGGTTCAGTTCCGGTTCGAAGCCCTGAAATCCATAAAACAATTTTTTTAAATTACAACCTAAGTGAACTTTGCACTTATGGCATTTCACTCTAGACTTTCCTTGCTCACAAATCATAAATTTATTCAGTCAGTGCATAATGTTCCCGAAGGGGAACAAACAATAATTCAATAATTTTTGCATTAATTTATGAAAATATAATGTTTTTAATATTTAAACATGCATTACATTGGTATATGTACCTAATTTGCATTTTTATTATAATAATCATACCTTTAGTTAATAATAAAACCATAAAAACAAACTAGTATTTCACAACTATAACCTCACATGCAAGCGAAACAAATTTAATATGATTTCGGAAAAAAGGCGCCAACCAGAAAGAAGCGCTCTCGCTGCTTACTTTAATGTTGTTCCCAAAAGGGAACCCCGTGCTTACAGCGAACGTATATAGCATTGAAACATGTCTAGATATTTTTAATGTTTGTGTTCCCGATTGGGAACAATATGCAGTAGAGGGTTAAGTTAGTTCTTGGTTGGGTGACCGTGCATGGTTGCATAGCTGTTTTTTTTTGTCCTTCAATAAATAAATAAATATCTACCTATTTTCGTTTTGTGTTTAATCTTTAATTAACTCCCTTTAATAGTAATTTCATGCGGTTTACTTACCTGCTTCCAAGGAAAAAGGGACAGAGACAATTATTTACCATGCCGATTAAGAATTTTTCTAAACAAAATATTTGCTTTGCTATTTTTAACAATTGTTTCAAAAAAGTGGTAAGTGTTATACATTGTCGAATTCAGAATAAAATGCTTTACAAATTGGCGTTGAAATCAGATATGGCAACCGTAAGAAAAAGTTGACCTGATGATGGTTTAAAAAAAGCGAAACATTGCATGGAAAATATAATTGGGGATTTTGATTCCTTGCACAAAGTGGCCATAAAAAAGTTCCTACAGAAATGATATTTGACATCAAATAAAAAAGTCACGTACAAAAATCCACTTTTTTACTTTAACCCTATTCTCAAAAACTAAAAAAGCTAAATAAGCTCTGTTTGCGTCAAATTATTAAGCACCTAAATATACAACTTTGCCCTAATTTAACCGAAGTTGCAACTCTTACCGTTTACGAGATCCCCATAGTGGCCCTCGAAAAATGAGAACCTTGTATGTATCATGAATAACGCGATTTAATAATTTTAAGTAGTGCATTTTAAAACCATACTTTTATAGTAATATTTATTAAGTTAAATTAATTTAGGTATTTTAAGTCATCAAGTTAGTTTCCTTATATTTCCATATGTTAAGCAAATGACGTGAAACTACATGATGCAATTTTCCAGTCCACCGAATACTGAAATTATCGTATACCAGAAGAACCTTAAAAACTTTCAAACTACTCTAGGAGTATAAGATTTGCAATTTACTGCTTTTTTTGCTAATATTTTCATGTAACTTTTTTGGCATAAGTATTAAAAAAAAAATTAAATGATTTTATTAACTATCAGCATACCGTTGAAAAAAAAATTCGGGTCTGTGGCTACAACGATAAATTTTATTTGTAGCCAAATTTATAACTTACTTAGAGCTAGTCAAAGTATTGCCGTTTTTGTACTTACAGTGGTTTGTTACGCAACATATAAATTCTAATATTTTAATACAAGAAATTACGGAAAGTGCCGACTTAATTTTTTCATCAATTAAAATTTTAGGAACCACTTAATATTCATTAGTCCATAATATTTGCTCAAACACATTTCAAACCAACGTAGAATGTGCCAACTTTTATCACTGTTACTTTGGTAATTGCAAGTTATGAATTGTTTAAAAAAAATCATGTAACACTTAAAAGCACCGAACGAACTTGCGTTTAGGAAAGTGGAAAGAGGATTGTCAACATCTTGTCAATAGGGAATAGTTCGCTTAACATAGGTCTTTTTAGTTATTAAGTTAGTAATTGATATACAAGGTGGTCCACATAGAAGGGCGGCCTCTATTGAGATCGTGTAAATGGTAAGAGCTACAAAGAAGTTTAAATTAGACAAATTGTTCCCCTTTCTAAGATCCATTCAGTGATGCTTTGATGTTTTAAAAAGTCCCATGGCATGCTAGATAATACACAAAAATCAAAATGGGCAATTTTTTAAAATCGTAATTCTTAGATAAATTGCAAACTTGCATTTTTTTAAATGGTTACCATAGTTGGCTATGACCTCATGAAAAGCATTTTTTTCCTCTTTCCAATAATATAAGGTTTATTGTATTTATTTTGATATTTAGGCTTAAAACAAATAAAATTCATCAAAAAGTCATAAATTTAAACAATATTGAAACAAATGAATGTTTTCATTTTATAGTGCGTAAAAAAATCTACAACTTTTTCCCAAAAATATTATTGTACCATCAAGTATAACTGAGTTATTAACAATTTAAATAAATGCCCATTTTGATTTTTGTGTATTATCTAGCGTGCCATGGAACTTTTTTGAAACATTAAAGCATCATTGAATATATCTCAGAAAGGGTAACAATTTGTCCAATTTAAACTTCTTTGTAGCTCCTACCGTTGACAAGATCCCAATAGTGGCCCTTCTAAGTGGACCACCCTGTGTATTACGTTTTTTTTAAAATACATATCGACAATTTTTCAACCATTTTAATTACAGGGTTTCAAAATTGTTTAAATAGAAAACGATTCTTAGTTTTTAAATTTAAGGGATAAGTTATTTTAAATATTTATGAATTTTTGCAACTAGAGTAGGTACAAAAAAATTGCTTGAACCGGAAATGAACCATATACAAATATTTTATAGTTTAATTTTTTAGGTGATTCATTTATTAATTTAAATAAGTTAATTAATTGGCTACTGATAAAGTGACGAGTCTTGAAACTGGTATTGCATTTAGACTAGAAATTGTTTGAAAAATAAAGAATGATTTTGAATAAATTATATTTTTACAATTATTAATTATTTTTCTTTTTTTTACCAAGTTTGTTGAAAGTCCATGTTACGATAGTCATTTGACATGACAAATGCTTTTTTGCTTACAATATGAAACAATTTCCAATTGTTTTAACTTTAAATTAATTAACAGATGGTAAAATGTGCTCCATAATTTATTTATAGCAACAAAAAGAACTATATTTATTTATGAATAACAAAGTACTAACATGGAGCTATTTTTGAAAACTATTTTACTAGTTAAGAACTTACTTTAATATTTTCATTTGAAATATCTACTGGCTTCAATAAACTTGGAAGTAATAAGAATTCAAGCGACTTGAATTCAAGTAACTTGACCAATGAAAACGAGGCTTAATAGATGACTTACATTGAATACAAAATATTTGTGGTTTTCTCTTCCATATTTAAATGTAGGATTTGATATGTTTGTTCCAATTAATAACATGTCAAAGGAATTCAGACTTGAGCTATTAAAATACGAGTCATTCATTGTCTTTCCAAAATTAACATTCTGTGAACGTTTCCAGTATGAAGTATGTATTTAATAACCATTCAACATTGTGTTGGATTCTTGTCTGAATTGTTTAATGCAAAAGAGACATTAATTTGTGAACGTCTAAAAGTGATTTTTAAACTTTTTTTTGTCGAAAAAAGTTCTACTGTATTTTCACAGATCAAGTAAGGTTTTATCTGTGTAGTTTAATTTTTAAATATCGTAAATTTATGTCCACATATGTTGTTTATAATTACACATCTATGTTCGTAGACATATACAGTTTTATTTTACAGATTTAGTACGTAAGTTTTTAAGCAATTCATTTTATAGTTCAAATACCTAATAGAATCAATTTTATTTACTGTATGTGTTTGTGTAATGTTCACAATTTGATTAAATATTTTTATTGCATGTATACAATTTAATTTTGTCATATGATATTTACACTTTATTTATTTATTTAAACGTTTTAAGTCATCCAATATTTTTCAGTTTTTTGTGTTCTGTTTTTTATTATACCGAATGGGAATTTTTAATTAAGTTTGCAGTTGTGATTCAAAATGTACATAATCATTTCAAGTGACATGTAAAATGCATTAGGATCGATTTAATTTTGAAATTATTTTTGAGTATTCAAAACGAATTAGTTTACGTGTGATAGCCACGAATAAATTATGTAAAAACTGGGGTAAAGTCCTTGCACATTTGAAATGTTGATGTACATTTAATTTAGTTTTTTAATTATACAATCTTAGTTTTTAATTTTTATGATTCAAGCTGAATGGAAACCGGTAGTTTAATCAAATACTCATTTTAATATTAATTTAGTGGTATATTTTCGTATGAATTTCTAACTTTAGTAGTACATGGTTGTAATAATTTATATTTTTGACGAGTAAGCAATTTAATTTTAAGATATGCAAATTTCTGTCTGAAATTTGTTTATTGTGATTTTGGTGGATTTAATATGTGTGGTGGGTTCTGGTTAATTGGGGCAAAACTTGACATGGATTTAGCCTGATTTTGCTCTGCTTATTTGGACAAAATTGTTGTTGAATAGGGACGGTGATAGCCGTAATTGAAATGATATGTGGATGATATACACATTCTTGGCGTAGAGATCATTAGGGCAGTAGAAATTTTGCTTAATTGGTCCAGTGTGATCTAGTCCCAATGTGTCGTAATTAATCTGAATCCACTTTTTTTTTAATCTTTCAATACTGTCTGTTATAAGGTTTTTTTCACTGCTGCGTTTGCATGTTTAATGTTAGTTGCGATTATGTGCCTGGATATGTTATATATTCAGTAAAAGTTATTTTATTTTGTAAAAGTGTTCATTTTTGTTTTGGTATATGTTATTTAATAATATGATTTTTGATGCCTGTTTTTATAAATTAATGCACTAGGATTGACAGTTAAACAATAAAAAAAAAACACATTGGTCTACAGAGTGTAAGCCTAAAGACTGTTTTTATAAATTCACGATGTTAGAATATTTGCCTTTTGCTAAATTCCTTGGGTAAGTCCATAAACTGTGAATGTGAAACATTTTATAATGTCAAAAAAATAAATACATAGGTATTACAATTCAGTGTTTTTATTATTTACCTATCATATCTGAAATTCGAAGCTCAACATGGAAAATTCGTATATTTTAAGATGCAAAGGCAAAAAGGCATGATTTGATTCTTTGTCAAATCTGATATTAAAATTGCTACAGCCCTCTTAATTCAAAAAACAAACAAAAAACAGATTCTTGTCTACTTAGGCCTTGTTCACAAACTTGCTTTTGTAATGAAAGTGCCCTTTCAGAATCCAAAAAAAAATGGAAGTTGCCATTTAAAAAAACGAATGAAGATCTAGAATTTAATCTAGTAAAAAAATGTGTGTACTTAAAAAGGATCTTTTCCAAAAAAATATTGTTATGATTTTATTTCATACTTTTGCCACACACTATTTATAAATGTACATACATACATACATAATCCTAACGACTTGTTTACCCTTTCAGGTCAATTATTATTTTCTTAAATAATACAAATAATCTTATAAATAAAATGAAATATAATATTCTCATCTTTTTCAACTCCACTCTATGTCCCTAGTGGCTTTCTAGTACTATCCCCTTTCTTTTTAGTTTCTGTTACACCAGATAATCTATGTTTATTATGTCTATTTCGGCAATTAATTCCTCTTCCTTTCTAGTAATACTTTTTATGTTCCATGTTCCTATTTTACTATAATTATTCCTTTCCTTCTCCTTTACTTTGCCTCTTTTAGCACCATTTTTGTTATTCATTTCCAATACCCTTTTCCATTCATTGCCAATATTTTCCTATGTTTTCCTGTTCATACTTTGTTAGTTTTTTGGTTTTTGCTTTGCAATTCTCCAAGTTATATTATTCTATCGCAATTCTTCTCCATTTACAATTACTTAACTATACCCAATTTTAACTTTCTTTCCTTTTTCCCTTTCCATTTTCACAAATGTTCTCAGTTGTTTTTGTTTCTCCCTTTCCTTTGGTGTCATATCATCATTTATAAATATACTATCCCCTTTCCTGTTCTTCAGTTTAGGTTTATTTATCATGATTTAGCTTTTTTTTTTTCGTTATTCAATTATACGACACATGTTCTTTCTCCTGTTTTGGTTACTGATCTTGGAATGATGTATAATCTCAGTTGGTCGCTTAGAAAATCTTTAATTCCTTCTTTGTGTCCATCTTTAGGCCATATATTATGACATTATTTTTCATTCGTTCTTTTTCTATTACCTCCAATGTTTTTTCTACTTTTTGTAGTTCTTCTTGTATTTTCTCATTTTCTTTTTTTATTTCTTGATTTTCTTTAAGGAATCATTTTCTATTCTTAGTTTTAGAAGTTCATCATTAAATTCTCTTTGTTATGTTTTACTTTCCTGTATTTCCTTCTTGATCTCTTTCTTTCAGTACATAAATGTGTATTGTATGAAATAGAAATCACATAAATCATTTTTTTGTTTTGCTTTTTGTATATATAAATAGCCACATTACTCATATTAGCAGTCAAGACACTCGTCATAGACTAGAGCAATAGCGAGAAAGTAAAACTATTGCTATTATACAATCTACTGGCAACGAAATTGAATGAAATCCAATTAGTAGGCCAAAAGGTTCTAGTTTATATCTTTTAGCCTTGACTAAAAGTTTAAAGTACTGCTATATTTTTGTTAAATTTTATTCGTAAGAAGCAATTATCGAATGAAAACATTAAACAAAATAATATTTTTTTATTATTTCGTAATACTGATTTGTTTCAATTTCGGTTATGTATTTTGCATTTTTTTAAAAATTATTCTAGTTAGAAAAATACAATCATATTCATAACTGAAAGATAACATTTTTAAAATTTAAAAATGAATTTCTAAAGTTTACAGTATTAGGGCAATTATGAACTTCAATAAAAGTCTTTAATAACTTAATCGTTAACAGATATATTTTGATTTTTATTTCATTTTTCGATTGAGTTAGTGCAGTATACTGTACAAATTCATATTTGAGACATAAATATAGCACTGTTTATTTTTTTTTAGATATCCACTAATACTTGTGTTTCGACAGATCTGATCTAAAACAAAATCTTTGATAACTTAATGGTTACCAGATTTTTAGGCAATTTTTAGGGCAATTATGAACTTGAATAAAAGTCTTTAATAACTTAATTGTTAACAGATATATTTTGATTTTTATTTCATTTTTCGATTGAGTTAGTGCAGTATACTGTATAAATTCATATTTGAGACATAAATATAGCATGGTTTAATTTTTATTGAATTTCTACTGATACATGTGTTATTTTAATGTTGAAAATAGCGCGTGATAATTTTAAACTTCTGTCAATTGGTTTTTGCATTTTGCATTTATTGAACGCTTATTCGAGTTGAATGGACATGTATTGTTTAATTTTACCCTAAATGTTGTTGTTAACGCTAAAATTGAACTTTTAATAAATACTATGACGTCATATGTTTTGATTGAGGTACTGTCATTACTGCTCGTTACGGTACATGAAATGTACAGCAGACTTATTGGGTAAAAAGAGATAGATATATTATCTGATTGTGTAAACTCTTCCGTCATTTTGACCAATTTTGACGTTTAAATAAAAAAATCGACGTACTTGCTAGTGAAAAGAGATAGATATATTATCGGATGTGTAATCTTTTCCGTAATTTTGACGTTAAAAATTAAAAATAAAATCGCGTATTTGCAATGCTTTATCACTGTTTAACACATTACATAAAAACGTTACTCCCATTGTACGTATATAATATATAATATACGTCATACGTTCATTTCAAAACAGCGAAGTAATAAGTACAGCCACGAGAGGGCAAAACTTGTATTGTTTGAGTTATTTATTAAGTACAATTCGTTTTATCAACCTATATGGGAGGCAAAAGAATTATCAATTAAATTAGAACTGTTATCTACTGAAAATGTTTCTAGACGTCATAATTAATGGTGCATGTGAATTGATTATAGTTTATACAACACTTTATTAGCTGTGAAGATTATTGCACAATTTTTGATTATTAAACATTATACCTAAAATTAGAGTTACAGTGAAAAACTAAAACTATTTTCAAAGTCCTATCTATTGGCATAATTAAATTTAATGAAGGTTTACGTTTCTGAACATATATTACTAAATTACTTTTTATTTCAAATGGACCAATAATTTTGTTATTAAAAATCCTAGCCCAAATATTAACTTTTTGAGTTCTCGTGGAAATATGAATTCTAGGTTTTCCTGATATTGAATGTTTTGAACATTTGGTTCATTATTCAATGTGAAATGTGAAAGTGCTTTCGTCTGTGAACAAAACTGATGAAATAAATCGACGATCATTATTTGCATGTTCTTGCATTTCTTCACAGAATGCACTCCTATTTTCTTCCTCAGCAGGAAAGACCTCTTGATGACATTGAGTTTAATAGGGATGGTATAGGTTTTTTTAAAAATATCTTAAATCCCGCTGACTTGTAGACACCTAATTTAAGCTAAATTTGTCTTATCTGTAAGTTGATTTGATATTGACCATCCCCAAAACACGGTCTTTTATAATGTTGCCATCTTTATCTTTTACAAGTATTTTTTATTTCCTGTGATATAAGTAAAATTTGAACTGAAAGACCTAATTTAAGCGAAATTTGAGTTAGTCTGTATTTGTAAGATGGGTTGATATTGACAATCCACAAAACACGTTTTTCTAAATACTGCCATATTCTAGTAGTATTTGTCGATTTTCTGCGATATAATTATTATTTGAACAATAGCTTCAAATTGTAAATACTTTTAATTTTTTAGTGGTAAAATGTCAACATACTGAAATAATTTAGGTAAAATAGTATCCATGTTATTACAGTGTACTTTTTTGTGTCTTTGATTGAACCGCAAGCTGTAATGCATGTACGTAATAATGCTTTTTTAACCGCTATTTGAAATTTTACAGTCACCTTTTTTTTATAGGTAAAACAAAATTGGTGGGTGACTCATTACTGTTTCAAAAAATATAAATAAGGACCACTCTAATAAACTCCCATCAAGCCACAATATTGAATGTTTTGCATATACTTATACAGGGTGTCACACAAAAAACGCCGCAAGCTGTAACTCCGTTGTTTGTGGTCCGATTTTGATAAACAAAAAAGTAAATGAAATGGCTTCTCAAATACTATAAACTGAATTGGATTTCAATTTTTTTCAAGTTTAAGTTAAATGTCAAACGATAGTCAATTTTTTTTCCAAATGGCACCATCTATTTTCTTTACCAAATCTAGTAGACTTTTTTTTTTCTGAATTCAATGATGTAATCATAAGTTAATTTTTTAGTGCTAAACTAATAAGAGATAAAAAATAAAAGTTTAACTAAAATGGGTTAGGTTTCACAAAATTTTCAAGCGTGCCGTGGAAAACAAAAAAATCTTTATCAACAAATATCATTTAAATACCACACTGACGTTTAAATGACTTTTTTGTTTTCCACGGTACGCTTGAAAATTTTGTGAAACCTAACCTATTTTAGATAAAACTTTTATTTTTATTTCTTATTAGTTTAGCACTAAAATTAACTTATGATTACATAATTGAATTCAGAAAAAAAAAGTCTACCAGGTAAAGTAAAAAAAAAATAGATGGTGCCGTTTGAAAAAAAAAAAATTGACTATCGTTTGACATTTAAGCTGAAGTTGAAAAAAAAATGAAATCCAATTCAGTTCATCGTATTTGAGGAGCCATTTCATTTAATTTTTTGTCCACCAAAATCGGACCACAAACAACGGAGTTACAGCTTGCGGCGTTTTTTGTGTGACACCCTGTATATGAATGATAAATAATTGTCACCCTGTAAAACTTATTTTTTAAACATTTTCAAATTTATTCAAAGAGAGGTCAAATAATTTCGAATATACGAAAACATTTTGGTGTTGTTTTCTTAAATGCGTCTAATCTAACTTTAACTCTGTCCCTTAGTTGAGGGTGAGATTTATTTATTACTTTACAATTGGGGTGATGACTAAGAGTATTTTTCGGAAGCTGCAGGTAGTTAGTTTTTCACGGTATTATGACTTATTTTATTTTGCAAGCAATTTAAATTTTGTAGATAAACTTGAAACCAAACGCATGTTTAGCCATTTTAGGGTAGCGATTGTAAATTTTTACCTGGCTAAGGGTTATTTAAAAACTTGCTCATTTCTTGCTTTGTAGTTGAAATCAAGTAGCACAAGTAGCAAGAAGTGGTTGAAGTGAAAAAAAGTAAGTACACAATATGTTTGAAGGATAGTTTAATGTTCGATAAATGCTTAAATTATTTAATACAACCAGTCATTTTATAAACATAAATAAGTTTAATTAAAAATCACTTTTGGTTAATGATGTTTTGTCGATGTGCAATACCAGCTTCAAGACTCTCGTTTCTCTATCAACAGTAATCTTATTAAGTTTTTATCGAATAAGATGCAAATGATAAAGAGCCGAGAGTCTAGTATTTCGAAAAGTGATCCTTAGAAAATAAAAATAGATCTATTTATTTTGAGATATTACATTTTTTGCGTTTTAGTCTCGGTTTTAGCATATACATTTTATTGCTATACAGAAATTTCACTTATTTTTGTTATCTCGTTTACTTATATTTTTCTCAGTATACATAATTTCGCACAGACGTTACCGAATGACCTTTTTTCATTACTATAAAGTGACCTAAGTCACATTTAAAATTAATAGTATATAAAACCAACCGACTTATCTTAATTTTGTCGGATGTATTTTACTGAAACGATGTTTGATAAGACAGTCATTTAAGAAAATTGATCAGTAAATTATAGGTATAAGTAATTTATATAATGTATTTCATTATAAGTTTATTTAAGTATTTTTTTGTTACCAATTATATTTATAACACATATAAGTAATAAGGAAATTCATCAGTACATTTTGAAATATAAGTATAAGTTATTTGTAAAAGATATTTCATACAAAAGTTTGTTCATGTATTGAATCATTGTCCTTAATAGGAGTTACGTCACCGTTTTTTTTTTTAAATTGGTTGGTATAATTTTGTTGGTGTATTCTTGTAGAGCATTTTCAGTACTTTTCAACGGTCTAGACTTTTAGTAAGGTTATGCCTACTATGAAATTTTTGCAAAAAAATGCAAAAAAACCAATTTGAGCTAGTAGGCCATTTAATCAAAACTTCTTTTTAAAAAAAATATGCTCATAATCAAGCAATTTAAGTACAAAATTTCTCGTACTTCAGATGTTATAGCAAAAATATGAAAATGTCGAAGTTCTTTTTCCTCTTATAACTTTTTTGTCTTAATTATCAAATCAATTTTGTTTGTACCTTCTGACGGTACATTTTTATGTAGAATGTAACTGTTATCTTAGATTTTTTTTTATCACTTTTCACTTTTGAGATATTACCCCTAACTTAATTTTTTCTCATGGGCCGTCAAGTTGGTTTTGGAATAGTTAAATGGGCTTTTTTTCCTCTTTGTAACGATATATCACATGTCATATCTACAGCGTCATTCAAAGAGTCTGCAACAAATGGGAAAATTTGTTATTATTGATTTCTCAGAAAATTTTATTTTTGATAAAAGTTGGTGCATGGTCTAAAACAAATTTTAAGATGAAAAAACTTTTTTTGCTATATCTCGTAGCAACTGAGATAAATTCATGTAAAGAAATGACATATTTTTGGTTTTTCATCAATATCAAATTAGCCTTGAATTTTTTCTTAAAAACAAAAGCATCGCTGTATTGCTCTATAAAGTACGTAACTTTTGTCCCATTTGACGGACCTTGTATCGATTACGGTTTAAAAGTTACCCATGGTGAGCCTCGCATTCTGGACACACTGTATAATAATAATATTAATAATAATAATAATAATAATAATAATAATAATGTAATTTATTTTAGCGATTTGCTAATTATGTTTACATTTTATAACATGTACATATATAAATATATAAAATTTAAAACTTTTCCTATATAACTACTGAGCTTACGTCTAAACTTTACAATACACCTTGCTAATACAGTGAAAATTGAGAAGAATTTTAAATAATAATCAACGTAACGTTTTTATCAGTGTAAGGAATATTATCCTGAAAAACAGAGTTACCGAAACTTGCAGGATATTAATCATCTAACCTAATGATCATATATGGAGTCAATAACTGGCCGATTAATCATAATAAGCCGATAAACTATAGCCGATTAAAAGGAAATCGATAATCGACCAATATACTTAACAGGGCATCCTTAGCATAATGAAATTTAAAAAAAAATTGAACAGCTTTAAAAATGACTAATCAGGATAAACCTTGATATCCCACATCTTCTGTGCGAAATATTAAAATAGATCAGTAATAGGCACAAAAAAGTCTAAAAGGTTTGTTATTCCAATGATTTGAAAAGAACAAAAATATAATTTAAAAGCTTTCAATTGTTGTCTAAGTATTATTTATGTGCCAAAAATGAGCGATGTTTATGGATATATTTTTTTTTCTACGTTATTGAAAGTTGTGTTAAGTAAAAAATATGTAGAATGTAAAACTCTGTTAACACGTAAGTGGTTAAATTGTTTAAGCGACTCATTTATTAAACTACTAGCGATTCCGGGGCTCCTTCAGCGCTAGATCCCGGCTTGCGCGTAGAATTCTCTTTGCGCGTAAAATTCTTTTTGCGCAAAAAATTATCTTTCGTTTGGTGCAATTCCCATGTCCCTAATTGGCTCAGTTCCCGAGATATATCGATTATAACTAAGCCGGTGATAATCAATCGATTGGCTCAATTTTTATTTACAATACTTGCAATTTCTTTTCAAAATTAAGAAAATTGCGTCATACTACTCGCGCTGAGCCAGGCGGGTCACTTTTTTTTGTAGGCGATGAATAGATCGGTTTAAATTTTATTTACAACACTCGTTATTGCTTTTTAAAGTAGAATAAATATATTCGTACTACTCGCGCTCCGAGCTCGCACCGAATGCTTCTCAAATTCTTTTGCCGAGGTCCGGAGCGTGCACATATTAAAATTCGACCCTTTATACAATTTTACAAAAGAAATCGCGATTTTCGGACACACCTGAGTATTTTTCATAGATTTTTGAAAAAAGGCTTTCGACGTTCGTTAGTACGTAGTGCGTCCGCGCGCCTGCGCTATTTCTCGTTCGTGGTCTGAATTTAACTCGAAAGTGGGATTGTTTGGTACGTACTTGTCGGGCAGGGCGAGACGATTCCGAATCGGTACAATACATGTGCGAAAAGGTCGAATCGGAGAAGGTTCGAGCGTTCAAAGGTCACGTCGAATTGTCAAATTGTCAAATTTTGACGAAATTCTCGCTCCAGACGACCCGATTTAAATGTTGCGTTTAAGATTTTGGCACGTTTTCCTCAATATCTTTTCCGGACGATTTTTTTGGGAATTCTCATATAGCCTATCTTTTTACCATTGTCCTATAGATTGTCTGTGCCAAATTTGGTAAGGATCGGATGAATGGTATAGGATTGCATAAAGGACATACATACATACATACATTGATTTTTATATGTATAAGAAGATAAATGACCGCCAACTATCGTCGTTGACGATTCATAATCTCCAATTTTATTTTCTTGTACATTGTTTCGTTTCCAGTTGCAAATCTGCTTAAGTTTGTTCATACTAATTTTAAATTAAAAAAAAATTATTAAATAAAAAAGAAATCTACATCTACATTTTAAACTTACTTTGGTTTTGACGTGATGACACAAAATTTCAATGAATAATAATCCTCATTCTTCAACAACATTGGACCAAACATTAAAAGTTCCGTCTAGTCCAAATTTTTTTAAAAACTTTTTTCCGTTATTAAAAAAAATAACATTTAAATTTCATGCGTACTTTGAACTTCTCGTATTAGTAAAAAAAAAGTAATATCCTAATACACTTATGCTATTCACGTTATCGTTTGAATATGATTCTTTGATTTCAATAACCTAAAATTTATATAAAAGTTTAGAAGAATGAAGTAAAATTCACATTGTAATACTTATACTTTTATTATCAAAGCGGTATAATTGACCATAACATTAACCAAAATCTAAAAAGTCCCGTATAGTACCAATTTCATTGATTACTTTTTTCTCTTATAAACGAATTGCAACATTTACATTTCATGCTTAATTTGAACTTCTCGTAGTGGTCGAAAATACAATAAAATAATTAATATCATCATAAATTTATGCTATTCAAATTATCGTTTGAATATGATTGTGTGATTTCAAAAACCTATAATATAACAAATTATAAGAATGAAGTAACATTCACATTGTAATACATACTTTTCTTATCAAAACAGAATAATCGATCATAACATCAAGTTCAAAGGTGGTAACTTAATTTAACTAACATGAAATGTTTATTTTACATATTATTTTAAAAATAAATTATGATTAAAGCGTTACATCAAATTGTCAAATTGTCAAATTTTGACGAAATTCTCGCTCCAGACGACCCGATTTAAATGTTGCGTGTAAGATTTTGGCACGTTTTCCTCAATATCTTTTCCGGACGATTTTTTTGGGAATTCTTATATAGCCTATCTTCTTTTCATGGTCCTATAGATTGTCTGTGCCAAATTTGGTCAGGATCGGATGAATGGTATAGGAATGTATAAAGGACAAACATACCTGTACATACATTCATTTTTATATACAGGGTGTGTAAAAATTGGCGGAAGCGCTACACGTGGCGATGTTCTTCGTAAAATTGTAAGTCGAAAATCTTAATACGAAAATGTTGTACCATGCTTCCTATGGCCTCAGGAACCATTTAAAGAAGAAAAAAATTGGCAACATTGCATACATTGATTTGTTTTTGGACATTTTTTTATCAGCAATTTTTACTTATGCCCGGTTTCTCCGACACATCTTAAGATCTAGCTGAATCTTAAGTTCGCCTTAACGGTATAAAGTGTTGCACCAAGCAATTTTAAGAACATATTCGACTTGGTCACAAATTTTTCCTAGGTCGATTCGTTTTTGTTTTAGACAACCAACTTTGTTTTTTCTGATGGGCAGCATATCGCGTTTTTCTTCGTTATTAAAGTTCATTTTTACGACTAACAGGCCTTTAAAACTTTCAGTTTGTTGATCGGTTGTCATGGAAACAACATAAACTACAATGACCGGCCAACCTGATTTATAATGGTTATTGTTTAAAACGTATTTTTTGAAATTTGATAATAAAAGAAAAAGTAAAATACCATGTGTGATACATCAATGGATTTAGAAAAATAAATGCTATTTGATAATGTAAATAGCAAAACTTGCGCCCATAAGCAAAAACAAAGTTGGTTGTCATAAAACAAAAACGAATCGATCTAAGAAAAATTTGTGACTACCATCCGATTCGGCTTAAAAAGTTGCTTGGGCAATGTTTTAACACATTTGAAATATTTCATACTCCAAAGGAGTTATAGACGATTTTCAAAAATCGTATTTTCCAGTTTTTCCCAATTTTCTCGGATACCGTTTGAGATGTTTCCAATTTCTCTTTGGATTATTAATGAGCACCAAATTTAGCAACTTTGCCAAATTTAAACCTACACTCTAGCTATTATAATAAGCGAGAACCCCATGCTTAAACTCGAATTTCAAACACCCTGTATACATAATCTATTTATTTTATTTTCTTCCACCAAGCTAACTAATAATTGTTTTTCCTCCATGGTATAATTTATTCTTTTTTTCCGCCATTTCAACACAAAATAAAATAATAAACACCGAACTGTAACTTTATATGTGACTAACAGCTGATAGCAACAACAAGATGTCACAGGGAGCCGTTTTAACAGCTGTGATGTAAATGGCCAATGAAAATTAGCCATTTCAATCTGCCGCTAAAATGTGCCGACTTCTTGCAACGTTGCCAAACCGAGTTCTAACTTAGCTGAGATGTCTAACAGATTCCGGAATATGTTTTCTGTGCAACGCATTGGTATCTTGAGACGATCTTAAATATAAGGCGGGCTTATATAAGTTCGATCTTGAGATGTGTCGGAGAAACCGGGCATTAGGTATTTACAATTTTTGTTCGAACTAAAAGCCTTCAGTTCGTAAACATAGCTGCAAACTTTTTGGTATCGTCTAACACAAACTAGAAATAATTACGAGAAAAACAGAGATGACAGCTAATGACAATGTTGCCATATGTATTATTTTCATTCAAATCAGTGATTTACATATTTTCAACACCAATTTTTGAAAGGAAGAACACAATATCTAGGAAAAAATACTATTTGAAATTTATTTTTATTCCAAATTGCAGCTTTTTCATCTGCAAGTATTAAATAATAACGCTTATTAAAGGACAAAATGTCAAAACTTTGAGGACCTATTGCAGACACAGCAAGCATGGTACAACATTTTTGTATTAAGATTTTCGACTTAGAATTTTAAGAAGAACATCGCCACGTGTAGCGCTTCCGCCAATTTTTACACACCCTGTATATAGATAAATCATTTTATTTAAAATTCACTTATATTTTTTAAGACTGCAGTCTCTTATTCAGTAGTAGTCTTATAAATTGATTTGTTGTGATAAATAAACGAGATTGCTACCGATGAAAAGAAGAAACTTCTAAAACTAGATTTACAATAGATCCCTCGAAAAAAAATAATTTCTTGTCGAAATGCAAGACCAGTTTCAAGACTTTCGTCTCTTTATTACTTGTAATCTTATTTGCAATAGAAGAAGAGGTAGCATTGAAACTGGCCTAGCATTGCTACAAAAAACAAATGATTTTTAATTAAACCTGTTTTTGTATTATTTATTGTTTTTTTTTTATAGAATGAACATGTGGTTGCTGCTAATATCTTTGTCCGTGCTCGTTGCTGTGGGAACATCACAGACGTTGGATAATGACTTGACCGATAACAATATCAGCAACAACGATAATCTGACAACGACTGCGTTAGCGGAAGTGCCACACTACCCTATTACTTGGAATCGTTACACAGTATTAGCAACAATTACTGCTGCGGTGGTCGTTGCTGCTGGACTTGCAGTCATCGCGTCGTTCATCTGGCCATTAGCGGCTTATAAAATTTGCTACCTTGCGGGAGGCTGCGAAGAGAGTTTGTTCGCTTACGTGGATCAATTTGTAGCATCCGACACCAGTCCACGAAAAAACGTGCAAAAACGTTCTCTAGAGTATTTGGGTCCAATTTTACAAGCGCTGTCGAACGCTTATGAGAAATATGGAAGTGAAGAGATTAAAAAAAAGTCGGAAATATCCAGGTTTTACAGAAAATAGCAGTTTTAATACAGATGGCACCCGTGGCTATGAATGTGCTTAAATTAAGCTACTTCATCATGCATTTACTAATTCAGTTGTACTCTTTAATCAACGTTTTCGTTAGTTTAATTTATCGATTTTAAATTTTAAAACAAACATATTTTGTTAATATAAGCAACTTCATGTAATAAGAAATGAAAATGAAGATATAATTTGGTTTCTCCATTATTATTAATGATTATTCCTGAATATATTTTATTGTTTACGTAAATAAATACTTAACAAATTATGTATTTTGTTATTAATCAACAACAAAAAAACTGTAACTACCAACTTTAAAGTAGCTTACTCTGGTACCGAAGTTGTTACAAAAACCATCCAACAATTTATTTCGGTTTGCTTATAATATAATAGACAAACTGAATGAGAATAAAACTTGACAACTTTTCTTGGAAAAAAAAATATTTAAAAGGTTTGCAATACCAGAGCATATTAACATAACAAGGATGTGCAACAAACTAGATAAACGAATTATATTCTTGTAAGCTTTTTACAAATCTCCTTTTTTATCAGTATTTTTTAATATTCAGGTGAATTATTAAAAGCTTTTAAACTCAAAGCAATATAATCATTTAGGCCAATGTTAGAAAAAAACTGGGTGCAAATAAAAACAGTGCGCACCTCGTGTTTACTATTCATGCAAAGAACACTTTTTTTTGGTAATACTATTCTCTTTTTGTTTGTTTTTTATTATTTTGTAAATACGTTCAGATTTTTACTAAACTTTTCAAACTATAATTTTTTAACGTATTATACAGGTCGATGGTAGGTTTAAAGAATTTATATTAAACAGTATCTTGACAACTTAATTTTGTAATATTTGGACTTGTACAAGATGCCCAAGCAAGCGGTAATTAAATATGTGAATTTAGACACAAAAAAAGCATAATGGATTTCATATACAGGGTGTTTCTTAAGTATTGCAAAAAAATTCAGGAGGTGATTCCTTATCGAAAATTAAAGGGGGTCTTTAATAAAAAAAAAATCCTTAGATGTCTCCTTTCGAAGTTACACCCCCCTAAAGGGATGCGGTAAAATTAGGTTTTTATTTTATTTCTCAAATTTGGATATGTGTAGGAGAATGATACTTGGTAGATGTTTTATATTTATTAAAAGGTTTCCCATAGTAATATTTTTAATCATCTCCCACCTCCACAGGGGGCTGAAAAGTACGACCTCTGTTGGTTTCTTTATCAGAACTTTTTGGTGGGTTAAATTTTTTTAATTAAAAATATTTTTCTTTAAAGCTTGATTTATTTAGAAACTTTATTTATTCTCTAGTTTAACTCGCAAAACCTACCGTTTTTGAGTAAAAAATAAAATAAGTAAACATGAATTATCAAATATTCCAATATAAAACGATTCACTTTGGTGGTTTCCATGGTTTGTTTATGTTCATATTGGGTAGAATTGACGGGCGTTATAGCGTTGTCGCCGCATTAACCTTAAAATGTATTACACCCGTCAATTCTATCCAACATGAACATAAACAAACCATGGCAACCACTAAAATGAATAGTTTTATATTGGAATATTTGATGGTTCACTTATTTTATTTTTTACTCAAAAACGGTAGGTTTTACGAGATAAACAAGAGAATAAATAAAGTTTCTAAATAAATCAAGCTTTGAAAAAAAATATTTTTAATTAAAAAATTTTAACCCAACAAAAAGTTCTGATAAGAAAACCAACAGTGGTCGCACTTTACAGCCCCCTGTGGAGGTGGGAGATGATTAAAAATATTACTATGGGAAACCTTTTAATAAATATAAAACATCTACCAAGTATCATTCTCCTACACATATCCAAATTTGAGAAATAAAATAAAAACCTAATTGTACCGCACCCCTTTAGGGGGGGTGTAACTTCGAAAGGAGACGTCTAAGGATTTTTTTTTTATGAAAGAACCCCTTTAATTTTCGATAAGGAATCACCTCCTGAATTTTTTTGCAATACTTAAGAAACACCCTGTATAAGATCTTTTGTTGAATAAGATCTAGTTTTATGTGTAGCACCAATCATTGGCATTTTTTTTACACAAATGCTCATAATGTAAGAACTACCATAATTGATACTCGATTTGTACACAAAGATATTTGCAATTAAACACTCGATTCAATATTTTCGATCCAATTTTAATATTAAAATTTTTAACCATTAATATTAAAATACTTGATTTCAGATTCATAAAAATTCACTTGAAACTAAAATATGTGAGTTGTGTATTATAAGGAAAGTTTCCATATCTTCTAGTTTACTTTTTATGCTTTTAATGTTCATATTGCATTATTTAAACATGCCCTATTAATTTCAATTGTGTTACGCGTCATTCTGAATTTATCTCATCCCGTAGAGAGGGAATGATTTGTTAAATTAACAAGGATATAATATATAATAACTTGCACATACTTATTTTTTTAAAGCACATGTTCTAATAATCTGTTTTGTTTGTCTTATATAACGCAAACTACAAGTACAATTAATTTTGTAAATTGCTTCACATTCGTCAGAAATTTAAACCTTAACGCTGTTTATAAAATAAGTTGTAGTTTTAGTTGTTGTGTAGCATATTAAAAACATTTTTTCAGCGAATATAAAAATAAATTTATTGATGAAAAAAAGTGCAGCTGTTTCGTATACTTGAAATAAATATCGTTCTCTAGAAATTTCTTGTTTCGTTGCATACAAATTGAATTTCACGGAGTAGGTAAGTCAAGAGACAAAAGTTTTGTGACGTCTTATCCACCCCTCGTAAAACAAGCCCCTAAATTTAAAACACAAATGCAATGTATTGCAGTTCTGACGTCTCATAACTATTATGCTCAATAGATGTCACCTCAGGTGATCCGTGCTTTCAGGGGAGGCAAAGCCAGGAGCGAAGCCTTCCTTGCTTCGACAAAATCTTTCTACCCATGTTATTTTATAGCACATGCATGTCAAGGAGAAAGGTTGATTTTTTACGGTGCAGTAAAGCTTGCCGGAATGCGTTTTTTTTTACGATTTATACGTATTTTTGAACTTTGTAAGTAGGTTGATTTACATAATATACAAAAATGTGTTTAGTAGCAGGCGGCGTATTTATGTGTCCCAATACTTTGTTTACGAACTGCAAACCGCTAAAGCTACTTTTATAAATTTCGTAATATTTGGATCCGACGATAATGCAAAAAGTTTGATCAAAAATAAATTCATTGGATATAAAATCCTTTCGAAAAGTAGTATAGGCGATAAATCGATCTTTGGAATGTTGTACCTGAATATTTGCTATTTTAATAACAACGTTGGCACGTCACACGAACTCATGTACGAGTGTAATCGAACCATTTATTTTTAAAGTGGCCCAAGTCACTTTTCGCCAAAAATTAGAAAAAAGCTGTTTGCGATTACAAAAATGCATGGTATTTTTATCTTCTCACATTTTACTTGCAATATCCTTCAAAATCATTACTATTTGGTC
Source organism: Elmis aenea (assembly GCA_947652605.1). Taxonomy (NCBI): domain Eukaryota; kingdom Metazoa; phylum Arthropoda; class Insecta; order Coleoptera; family Elmidae; genus Elmis; species Elmis aenea. The sequence continues at coordinate 18,954,576 of OX393584.1, forward strand.
AATAGAAATTTTATTGTAAAACAGAAGTGCAAATGTACATTTATTTTGAAAATTGCATAATGAAGAATTTGCTTCCCTATACATCCCAGATTACATTTCCAGCATGGGGATCTCGCTTATTATAAGTTTGTTTAAGTTAGATGAATTATTCCTTATTATGAGAGGAGCCACAAACAATTTTTAAAAGTACAAAATTCCTCGTGCTTCAGATGTTATAGCAAAAAATATGAAAATGTCGAATTTCTTTTTTCTCTCACAACTTTTTTGTCTTTATCATTACAACAATTTTATTTGTACTTTATTAACGTACTTTTTAATGGAGAATGTAACTATTATTTTACATTTTTTTTAACACCTACTATTTTCGAGATATTACCCCTAATTTAATTTTTTCTTATGGGCCGCGAAGTTGGCTATGGAATAGTTAAATGTGCTTTTTTTTCTCTCATTTAAATGAGATATTATTTGCTATATCTATTTTTATAAATAAGCCACAAAATGAGAAAAAATCGTATTTTACCCATCACTTATCAAGCCATCTATGGAAATAAAAACAAAAAACAACTAATTAAATGTCAAATGACAGTTACTATTTGTCTGCGGTATCATTTATTAGAATTTCATATTATTGTTGTGTAATTCGATAGTCTTTGTAGTAATTATTATAGTGATGGTTACATTTAAAACTGGCGAACAATTTGACATGTTGAGATGCTACATTCTTTACCATAAAAACTGTGTAGAAGCTGAGCGAATATACTTAGAGCTATATCCCGAGAAAAGGCAACGAAGGGTGTGTAATTACAGAAATTTGGAAATAAATTTAAAAGAATATGGTTTTTTCGAGAAACCAACCAAAAATCCAAAACAAACCAATAATTAATTAGAATGATCTATTTTACACAGTTTCTATTGCAAAGAATGTAGCATTTCAACATTAAAAAGTTTTAATTAGTTGTAAATGTGTCCATAATTATATGATAACAAATTTGCTACAAAGACTATCGAATTACACAACAATACTATAAAATTCTAATAAATGATACCACACATAGATAGCTTGATGAGTGATGGGTAAAATAAATTTGTCTTAATTTTGTGACTTATTTATAAAAATAGATACAGCAAGTAATGTCTCATTTAAAAGAGAGAAAAAAGCACATTTCACTATTCCATAGCCAACTTCGCGGCCCATAAGAAAAATCGTAACTACGGGTAATGCTCAAAAATGCTAAGTGATTAAAAAAATCTAAAATAACAGTTACATTTTCCATTAAAAAGTACCTGAAGAAAGTACAAATAAAATTGTTCTAACGATTAAGACAAAAAAGTTATGAAAGAAAAAAGAAAAAAGAAATTCGACATTTTCGTATTTTTTGCTATAACATCTGAAGCACGAGGAATTTTGTACTTTTAAAAATTTACTGTGTCTCCTCTAACACTAAGGAATAGTTCTTCTAATTTAAACAAACCTGTATCTTTTATAATAAGCGAGATCTCCATGCTGGAATGTAATCTGGGACACCCTGTATACTACTTTTTTTTATGTCATAGTTTAAAAAAGAATATGGTGTCTTCGAGAAACCAACCAAAAATCCAAAGCAAATTAATAAACTTTCTCTTGCAAAGAATGTAGCACTTCATATTTAAATTTTTTAATTAGTTGTAAATGTGCCTATAATTATATGATAACAAATTTGCTACAAAGACTATCAAATTACACAACAATACTCTAAAATTCTAATAAATGATACCACACAAATAGTAACTATCATTTGACATTTCATTAAATAAAAAAAATTGGACGAAATGAATTTTTCTCAAATTTTTGTGGTAAAATATCATTTTATATATTAAGTGTTGAAATCAGAAGACAAAATGCTAATCGACTATGAGATTAAATTTTTTTGCCGTATTTAAAAAAATTAAGTTGATGATGTTTTTAAAGAGACAAAACGTTGTAGGAAATTTTATGTTATCTCAAAATATAAAGCGTAAGAAGTTGCTATGGAGAAGTGCTTCCAGATTGTCGATATCTTAAAAAATGTAGGAAATAGGACAAAAAAACGAAAATCAATTTTTTCAGTTTTTCTTGAATAACATTTGAACTAAGACAGCTATGAAAAATTTCTTTGCAGACATTTGATGAGCATCTAATTTTGCAACTTTTCCCCAAAAATAGATTTATTAGGTTGCCTTATTTTTGGGTAACGATTAAAATAAGTTTCACTTGCAGCTTCAGAATTATTATTACTTTGAATAAACATTTTAACATACTCGTATCATACTTTTCGTATTATTCGTAAGCTATTTCGTGTTTTTAAGGTACAAAAATATGAACAATCAACAATTAAACGTGATTATTTCTGTCAAACTATCGTTAACAGAATGACAGTTTGTTTTACCAGTTATATTCTTAATGACATAAGCCTACTAAAAAAAAAAAAAAATTACCTAAATAAAAATTATAATGTAAGGAAAATGAATAAATCGACCCCACATGATGTATGTTATTGGAATGGGGAAAAATCCTCTTTCTCTACTGCTCTACTGCATTCTTATCAAAAAAGTGCCTGTAGAACGTCAAAATTATTTTTCTTTATTTTCATAAACAAGCGAGATATAGTCATAAAACGAAAAGTCGGAAAATCGAGTTATCGGCAATAACTCGAAAACAAAAAACGATAACCAATTTTAGTTTTCACTATTAACTTTTTCTCGAAAAAAGAGATCGAGGAACGGGGCTCCGTTTTTCCATAACTCTTATAGTTAGCGAGATTTCCTATGAAAACATGAAATTTGCCAACTCATGTGTTACCTTGTACCGTAGTTTAACTGTTTATTTTTTGAGTCAGCATCATTAATGTTTACTTACATATTTTAAAGCTACAAGAATCGTTTTACTTAAAAAAAAATTATCGGCTAATTTCTTTAAAAATATTCATTAACAAGGGCGTTAATAGCGAGAGTTCGTTTTAAAAAAATGTTAGAGCCTTTGGTATAGGTTTATATAAGGTTCTATGCGAGATCAAAGAAGAAAACGCCCTGCTCTGGAAAGCGGGTGGGTGTCGACAAGTGCAGGGTACGAAAGAGTTGCCGATTGTCAGGAAACTGTAATTGCAGAGCAGGCGGACATGAACAGCACTTGGTGTCTTACTAATTAGAAGCGGGAAAGTCCTCCGCATGCTCGTATATTCCAATATTTCCCTTTTATTACGCATTGTTTCGGCTAGGACATATTTTTAAAGTGAAACTTGGCTTTAATATTAAAATGACGTACAACGGCTATTCGAAAAGAAATACTATTATGACTAAAAACATAAAGGGGTAATTTTATTATTATTTAGTAAACGAGTTTCTATGTGAAGAAGATGGGGATCTCGGATATTTTTGTAGATAGGAGGATCAGCACAGAAGTGTGTTTTCATATGTATTCTAAGAATTTAAATTGAAAGTGTCAATATTGTGCTCAGTTTCTAAAATATCCTGGAAAAAAAAATATAAAAAACTGTTTTCTTTTTATTATCAACATTAGAAATCAGAAATGTGGTATTACAAAGTTAGACAAAAGAAATAGTCATCTGACTATCAAAATTAATCCAGCCTGCTTAGTTTTTGCAATCCGTAAGTCAACTTATTTATTTCTAAAATGCAGTACCTAGAGCGCCTACGAATCTTTTAGGGTTTACAATATTTCACTTGAAAAAGTACCTTATAAAATTGGCATAAAAATGAGTAAAAACCGCGTTTTTCAAATTGGGGTTCCGTGAAGCAATAGAATGGGTTCTGCCAGAAAATGGTAAAAAATCAATAAACTTAATTACTTGATAGTATAATATTAATACACAGTAAATCAATATCATGACTAAAAAATCTAAAATAACAGTTACATTTTCCATTAAAAAGTACTATAAGAAAGTACAAATAAAATTGTTCTAACCATTAAGACAAAAAAGTTATCAGAGAAAAAAGAAATTCGACATTTTCATAGTTTTTGCTTAAACATCTGAAGTACGAGGAATTGTAAACTTTTAAAAATTGATTGTCGCTCCTCTCATACTAAGGAATAATTCATCTAATTTAAACAAACCTGTATCTCTTATAATAAGCGAGATCCCCATGCTGGAAATGTAATCTGGGACACCCTGTACAGTGGACAGAGTGGTCCACATAGAAGGGCCACTATTGGGATCTCGTAAACGGTAAGAGCTACAAAGAAGTTTAAATGAGACAAACTGTTTCCCTTTCTGAGACCTATTCAGTGATGCTTTAATGTTTTAAAAAAGTTCCATGGCACGCTAGATAATAAAAAAAATCAAAATGGGCATTTTTAAAAAATCGTTAATACAGGATAGGCCACATAAGTTATACTTGACGGTACAAAAATAGTTTTGGGGAAAAATTGTAGCTTTTTTACGCACTGTAAAATGAAAAAAATCATTTGTTTAAATATTGTTAAAATTCTTAGATACATTACAAACTTACATTTTTTTAAATGGAAACCATAATTGATTATGACCTCATAAAAAAGCATATTTTTTCCTCTTTTCAATAATATAAGGTTTAATGTATTTATTTTCATACACAAAAATACGATTTTTCTTCATTTTGTGACTTATTTGTAAAAATAGATATAGCAAGTACTATCTTATTTAAAAGAGAAAAAAAAAATCACATTTAACTATTCCATAGTCAACTTCGCGGCCCATAAGAAAAAATGAAATTAGGCGTAATATCTCGAAAAAATCTAAAATAAATTCTCCATTAAAAAACACCTTAAGAAAGTACAAATAAAATTGTTCTAACGATTAAGACAAAAACGTTGTGCGAGGAAAAAGAAATGCGAGATTTTCATATTTTTTGTTATAACATCTAAGGCACGAGGAATTCTGTACTATTAAAAATTGATTGCGGCTCCTCTCATACTAAGAAATAATTCATATGATTTAAAAAAAACCTGTATCTGTTATAATAAGCGAGATTCCCATGCTGGATATGTAATCTGGGACACCCTGTATACTGTGCTAGGCATGAAAAAATCTAATAAGATTCCGTATCGTCTAAGAACTATAAAAGGGTTCCATAGGTAAAAAACTGGAAATAAAAGTGCCTAGTGTCTACAAAGGTTTAAAAACGTAGATAGGCATTTATGCTACCTGTCGACGAATTTGTAATGACTCCAATAACTATAAACGTTTTAAGATGTGTACAGATATTTAGCGGAACAAATATTTAACTTATTAAAGAAGTTCAATTGTTTCATTGTTGATTGAGTTACATGTTCCTTTGCTTAAATAACAGTGTTTAATCTTTTATGGATTTCAAAAAATGTTGTCATTTTTCTTGACCTATAATAATGCGTGATGTTTTCAATTATTTTCAGTTAGACTAAAATCTGGACTTGAAGATGGCCAATCTAGTACCTTAATATTGTTCTTAGCCGAAAATAAAAATTCCCATGGGGGTGAATATTTTTAATATAAAGGAGAAGCCCTTTAAGAAGTAATATTTTTATTGTTAATTGCAGACTTAAAACACAAAAACACGAGCAAAATTTTCTTGAACCTATTAAAATCAATGTTTATTCAAAGCTTTTCATTTACGTTAGCACAATTACTTTACTTTTGTATGATCGATCGGCTAAGTAGGTACTTTAAGGAAAATTTGTACAAACCTCTATCAAGAGTTTTGTTGGATTCAAATTAATTAAGGAAAATTAAATCGAGTAGGGACAGTGTCAAAATTAATAAACCGGCTAATTAAAATGCAAGAATTACTTGGCTGGCTTTAAAAGGTTTTATTCCACCTTCCACGACTGTAAAAATATTCCGTAGTATTATTTAATATCCTGGGTCGGCCTTTGATAATCGTGGCAAATGGCTGGAAAACCTTTTTGAATAAAAGAGAAACGTTATGGCATTGAAGTGTTGCGCAAATCGGATCGTTACAATTACATAATGACCGTGCTTATATTGCAGCATGTAAGCGCCCACCGTACATGTATTACAATACGCGATAAGTGCATGTAATGCTTATGTAATGTAATTATAAGTAATAATCTTTAGTCCGGGCGAAATGGGTTCATTAGCAGGAAGGGTTAAAGGGTATTATTAGTTACGATTTAAATTCTAATTGCACGCCAAGCCTTATTTAGAAACCAACCCCTACTTTCCCAGAAATGTTGTAACCCCATTTCCCCTAAAGCAGTACACAAAGGTTTTTAATAACTTGAAAATTTATTTGCTTACGCTTTTATTCAAATACTGTTAAACTACATAAAGGGAACAGTCTTAAAAACAGTACAGGATTTTAATATCTAGAGTACTTTGGACAATACTTTAATTATAACTTAAAACAGAATCCCAAAAGTAAATATAATAATTAAACAATAACTCGCATTATAATACACAAACAACGTTTTGAAAACAATTCGTTTAAAATATCAAGTGGAAACGATTACACTTAATAAGTATAACAATAGCAAAATCAAGAAAGATATTTAAATTCCAAGAGCACTAGTCGACTATTAACTATGTACACAAATTAGCATTGTACATTTATCAGCCAAAAGAAAATATAGCCACATATAAAATAAAAATAAATAAATGGTAAATATACTACATATTTAAAATAAGGTATTTAATATTTCTAGTTTTTAATTGCCTAAGGTTTTAACGGACAAACTTAAATATATAAAGGTTCTACATATACAGTGTGACGCAAAAAAGGAATTACTTAGTAGTAACTATAGTAGTTTTAAGTGTAAAACTTCTTTATTATAAAACTCCGTCGTAGTTGTTAAGATAAAGTTGTTTTTATAAATCGATTTGACTGAATAAGACCCATCAAAATGACACGGTAACTAAAAATGTAAGGAAAACAAAAAAAATCCGTTTTGGAACACACTGTAGTTACTTCTTTTGTACAGGGTGGTCCAAATTCGATGAAAATAAATGGATATCTCGCCTATTATCGATAGAGAAATGGCTGAATAATAAAAACTGTGCAGTTTAGTATTTCAGTTTTTAAATTATATTCGAAGAAGTATTTTTTGGTCATTTTAATATCTCCCTTATCATTACAGATGTTAATTATGTTTTTTTGTGCAGAATCTAATGACGCCAATGGTAGTTTTTTTTAAAGAGCTTTAAAGTTATAACGTATACTTTTGTTTTCTTAAATGGCAAAATCGTTGGTTTCGACATTTTTGAGTGTCTTGCTTTTCTCATCCCACTGTTTACAATATTTTTTTTGTGCACAGAAAATAAAAATATGGGATATATCATGAAAATAACGAAAGAGAACATAAAAAATGTTAACTTGATCTATAAGCAGTTGTTTATAAGCATATCATATGTTAAATTACCGTTATTACTAAAATTTTTAATGAACAATACATTTTTGGATAAGACCATATTGATGGTTGCTTAAATTACCTATCTCTGCTTAACTGTTCACGATATTTCACTCAAAATTAATTAAATTGTTGTGATACTGGTAAATCAAGAACTATATGATTTATAAGAAAACGTTTTAGAAGATAGCAATTTTGCAAAAAAAAGTAATATTTAGTTCAGAATATTCAAACAATTATTGTTAAATACATTCTTATCACAACATTTTAGCGACTACAATAAGTTTTTTTTATAAATTGCTTACCTATAGATAAATGAACATTGTTAATGTATATTGCGTTGTTTTTATGGTTTGTCGTTAACCACCTCTACCAATTTGTAAACAAAATGCCATAACTACAAAATTACAAGTTTGCATTTTAACTTTGAAACTGAACTGGAAAAAGAAGTGCCATTGACTTTATTCGAATCTGCATAAAAACGTAAATGAAAAATCTTTGTACGTTATTTCAATATTTGTAATAAAAATGGAGATATGATACATTATTAATATGGCAAAAAAATGCTTTTTCGGGAATAACTCAAAATTGGGAATAGTAGAAAGTGTTCGTTAATAACGAACTGCAAATTTTTGTCGTAATTTAACTATTTCCTTGTCTTCAAAAATAATCGAGATATTATGTGATCCAATCGAATTCGGACCACCAGGTACTTGCCTTATAAAAAAACACATTCAAATCTAAATCACCATAAAGACAATTTGTGCTTCAGTGTAATATATCACTGCGTGATATCCTTTATGTGAGAGTATGTTTTATCTATGCGTTCATTCGCGTTTAACCTCTTTTGGTATAGTTTGATGGATACTCAGTTTCTAGTGCTCTTTGAGTTCAGCGGTAACTTTGCGTAAATTAGCAAGCTTTTCTCTGTAATTTATAATATACATTACTAATACTAACGCCATGATTAAAATGTACAAAATAGCAGCATTCATTAACGCTACCACCCAAGTAGACGTTCCATCAAATTTCGAAACTGGGTTTTCGTTTGTGGACTCTACATCTACTGAACGAATAGGTCGATCCAAGGTTGCTGTTAGGTCGCAACCAGATTCACGAACATATTTAGCCCAGGTGCGATTAGCTTGGGTTAACAGTCGACCTGGATTTGTAAAAGGTTTTCTACCTGTTGCTGTTTTGTTCATGACTATCGGTAATTGCACGCTGGCATCGTAAGCGCAAACTAACAATTTTTTCTTTTTACTTTTACCAGCAGTGATTTGCTCTGCGTCAACTGTAGATCCCTCTAGTATGCTCAAATCTCCTTTCTGTATATGCGCCCAGTCCCATAATTCGGCAATACTACAGTTACATTTCCATGGATTTCCAATAAGTTTAAGTTTTTCTATGTTTATATTTGCCGAAATATATTTAGGAGATAATGACGATAAGTTGTTGTATCTCAAATCAAGTATTTTGAGTTCCGGAAGTAAGTGCAAAAACTGCAAATCTTCTGGTGTACCAAACTGGTTTCCCATTAACATTAAATTTGTGATATTGCGTGACCAGTGGAAAGCTTCGAAGGGCAAATACGTGAGATTACAATTACTAAGATCTAAAGTTTGCAGTCTCGAAAACTGCCTAGGAAGAAGTGGGCCTGTTTTTGATACACGTAACGGATTTCCCGCTAGTTGTAGTTCTGTTAAATCCGTGTAAGTAAGGTTATTAAAGAAAGCTGTCGCATTAATAGGACGACGTAAGCCACAATGATTCAATTCCAAACTTTCCAAATGAGTTAAACCTCCGAATAAACCGGCCTCCAGTGAATTTAAATCGTTTCCAGAAAGAATGAGACGCTTCATGGAAGTCATTTTAGAAAAACTTGTCGGTGAAAGATAAGATAAATTACTGTAACCCATGTTCAGATATTCTAGGGTGTGGAGAGGTGAGAGTAATTTCATAAACACATCATTTAAAGGATTGTGCGAAATGTCCAGCTCGCGAAGGCCCTTAAACTTATGGAATGTGTCGGGTAGACGACTAAGGCCACAATTGCTTAGGGACAGCTTTTGTAATCCGACTAAAGGAGCAAGTGCAACCAACAGATCAGAAGCAAACAGGGTATTTCCAGAGAGAATCAAAACTCGCAACTTTGTTGAGTTTATGAAAGCATCCTCTGAAAGTGGTTTATTTAAATTACAGTATGATAGATCCAAAGTGTCTAGCTCATAAAGGTTTTCACCTAGAGTAGAAGCAACGTCGACTTCAATTAATTCATTTTGGGCCAAAATAAGAGTCCTAAGGTAAGTTGAATTGTAAAAAGTGGCATCGGGGATATCGCGAACACGCGAATTACGCAGATCCAAGTATTCTAAACGAATTAAATGACCTATAACTTGAGGCCAATCTAGATTTGTTAGCATATTTTCAGAAAGTTCCAGAGTTTTTAAATTGGTTTGGGAGTGAAAGGCTGTATTTGCGATGTAAGTTAGATTGCAGTTGTGCATTTTAAGAGTTTCCAAACTTACAAGTGGCTCAAATACTGCATTATCGATTTTTCCTATAGGGTTGTTACATAAATCCAAAGTGTTTAAGGTGGTTATGTTTGAAAAGAAATCTGAATTTAAATGCGTTAAACCACAACTGCTAATATCTAGATAAAATAACGATTTACTTATAAGAAATGATCCTGGTACGGGACCTAACGGATTGCCTTGGAGTTCCAGAGTGTTAAGACCGGTGGAGTCCCTGAAACAAAAGTGTTTTTTTGTTCTAATAGAAGTTCCTAATCGTTAGTGCACAGTATATACGCCAAAAAATCAATTATTTATATACAAAATCTAATTTAATCAGCGTATTTGCAATAAAAAGTTGTTCCAATAAAAAACTTTTAATTTGTCAATAAAGCAAAGAAAATAATGCAAAAACTGTTTCCAATAGATTTTTTTTACCTCGAAAAACAAGGTCATTTTATTTTGAAAATGTTGTGAAATCTATCTAGCCATGAAAATGAAGTGTCAAAATGAAAATTGTCATTCTATTAAAGAGCGTGACATTTTGAACTTGAAGAGAAAAGTTACATCAAGAGTTCTCTACATTTTTTTCTAAAATTAGTGAAATGTAACTCGAGCATCGAAGTGTAATAAAATGTCTCACAAAAGAGGGTAATGGGCCAAAAGTTATCCATCAAAGAATGGCCGACGTGTATGGAAATGAAGCCCCATCTTTATTCCAAGTAAAATTTCGCTCTAAGCAGTTTTGGTGGGGTGGGTACTCTATACAGGATCAAAATCAGGCCGACCAGTTGAGATAAGAACTAAAGAGACATGTTTAGGAAAATTGAAGATTTCGTGCTGCCAGATTGGTGGATGAAGTTGTATTTCATTGACGCTTTGGGTATGAAGAAAGTATCTGCGTGTTTTATTTCAAGGCTCCTTACGTCGGAGCAAAAACTTGTCCCAAGAAAACTATCGCTTTATAGGCTGATAAGAGTTTTTTTTTCACGAAGTATTACCGAGGGTGAGATGGGATCCTCCTGCCAAACAAGAATCTATGTAGTGGGTTCGCAAAGGTTCGCCTTCCCCAAAAAAAGCGAAAACAGTATATTTGGCCGAAAAAGTAATGGTAACCATTTTTGGGACCAGGAAGGACGACTGCTTATTAAATTTATTAAAAAAGGCACTGCAATCAATGAAGAGGAGTATTTGAGGACGATTCAAAGTTTGAAAGGAGCGGTGAAGTTGAAACGGCCTTTATTTTGGCGGCAAAAAATCTGCTTCTCCACGCCAATTGCAGGATCCATAAAGCATGCAATGTTCAGTCTGTAATTTAAAAATGTGGTAACGAGCTGCGTCATTCACCTTACAGTCCTGAATTAGCACCCTACGGCTTCTTTTTGTTCAGAAATCTAAAAAAAAAATGTCAGGGACAAACAATTTACCACCAATGAGCTAAAGATAGCTGTAGAAGTGTCGATGCCTATTTTGCGGGGCTTCCGAAATAATTGTTTGTTGAAGGAATGCGGCAACTCGAGAAACGCTGGATTGAAGAAAGTTATATAGATTTTTTTGTTCTCCTACGTGCTTTCTCTCATCGCTTGGTAGCCTTTATAAAAATACGCCCTCGTATTATAATTAGTTTTAGACCATGCACTTTTCAAACTAACGTGCCAAGTTTTTAACAATAACACTGATAATTGCAATTTGTTGATAAATAAAGAAATTTGGTTGTTTGAAAAAATTACGTGGCAGTTAAAAACACTAAATGAACTTGTAAATTTAAGAAAGAATAAAGCGAATTGTTATCAATATGTGAATAGAGAACAGTTCACAAATATTAAGAAGCAATATCCTTGTTGGGTATTAAATTTGAGACACCCTCTACATGGCTACATCGATTTTATAATGTTTTGTGTTGCTTAAGTTCTTAATGAATTAATTTAGTTGTTTCTGTGACACATAAATAACGTAAAAATATTATCTTCGCAAGATTTATAATAAAAGAAAGAAGTTTCTTACTCAAAAGTATTAGGATCCACCCTCGTAATTCTGTTATCAGCCAAATCTGCATCAATTAAGTAGTTAAGGCCTGCGAATGGTTCTTTGTGAATGTCTGTAATTAAATTGTCCGCTAACTGTAGACGGCGAATTTTAATATCTTGAGGAAACGGCTTGAGTTGTGTAATTTTATTTGAGTTCATATCCAATACATACACACTGATATCGAGTTCTTCATAGGGAATTTCGGTGAGATTACTGTCGGAGCAATCAACAACCCAGTTGATTCGAAAATAATGGCAATGGCACTCGTCCGGACAGGCCAACTCTGTCAAATCGCCATTGTATGCTTGTATTATAGGTAGTATGAAAACTACCACCATAGCGAAACGTACCTTCATCTTCTGCAACAAAACATCAACCATGAGGCACATTAACTTGGATATTGAACTGCACACCTCCAGACATGACTTACACCGGACGTGACTCATATAATCAAGTTGATAAGCACACAAAAGCTGTACTCGTTACACAAATTGGCAAATCTTCTGCTTAATGAAAATTGTTTATTAATCTTAAAATCGACGAGTCATCTAACAGCAATCTTACAATTAGTTCAACATTCCATTTACCGAGAGATCAGGTGACATTTTAAGACATTGGTTTTTAAAAATGGTAAAAGCTCAAAAAATTAAATTCGAGCTAGCTTTAGTTATAGATAAAAATGGGATAACTTCATAAAAAAAACTTAAGTTAATAATAACAATCAGCGTTTTCAAAAGTGGACAAATTCAATGGGCGTCGCGTGTTGATATCGCTTTATTTTTTTGACTGTAAGGCCGTTTTCACACACGACGGCAATACCGCTGCCGTTGCCGCCAGCGGTAGCGGCATCAGAAGTCCGAGTCTTTCACACACGACGGCATTACCGCTGCCGCTGAATAGTTTGTTTTTAGTTGTGACGATAGAAAGATGTATGCTGCTGTCAACACACGTTCTCCTTGGGCTAATTTACCTTAGGAAGTACAGATGTAATAAAAATAAAAGAAAATACTGGGTTCATCCCCTTTTAAGCGTGCGATATTTGGAAGGAAGTTTTTATACTTTGTTTAAAAAACTTAGAGAAGATCAATCAAAATTCTTTAATTACTTTCGAATGAGTGCCAATACGTTTGATATTCTGGTGCAATTAGGTATTACAAACAAGTATTAAGCACCAGGATACTAGAATTGAAGGTGTCGTTTGTTAATGTGGCTATTTTCCAGCCTAGGGGAAATCTTACGATAAACAAACAGTTCTTGTAAAGGGGGTTTTAAAAGTATTTCGTAATTTTTAATTTTACCAAAAATATTTAGAAGAATGTTTAATAGACCCCAACATATATGTACATTGTACAGGGTGGCCTATTTTCGATGCCCATACTTCGGTAATTATCAGAGATAGAAAAAAAAAAACTATGTACGTGGTCTAGATTTCTTTTTTTGACACGAATTCATTGCCGTAAACAGATTTTTGATATCTTTTTTAATTTTCGAAATATAGCCAAAAACCGATTTTCGACAATTTTCAAAAAAGGTAAATATCTCGCTTAAACAAAAAGATAGAGAAAAAATCTAAAGATATTTTTGGCATGGTTTTTTGTCCTTAATAAGATAGCGATGTTCAATTGTTTTTTACTCATACTAATATTGATTTATTACACCTAACTTTGTTATTTTAAATGGCAACCATAAGCAAATTATATATTTTTGAAAAGTGCAAAAAATAAGCTTTCGATTTATGTCACAGCCAAGAGCCAACTATGGTTGCCATTTAAAATAAGAAAGTTAGGTGTAATATATCAACATTCGTATGAGCAAAAAAAAATTGAACATCGCCATCTTATTAAGGACAAAAAACCATGCCAAAAATGTCTCTAAAGTTTTCCTCCATCTTTTCGTTTAAGCGAGATATTTAACATTTTTGAAAATTGACGAAAATCGGTTTTTGGCTATATTTCGAAAATTAAAAAAGATATCAAAAATCTATTCACGAAATATAGGCCACCCTGTACTTATATATTATATAACATACATGTGAGACTACAATTTTACATAAACAAATAATTTTTATCTATTACAGTTTTCTATATTTGTCATTTAAAACACCCTAGATTAGTTTTTATTTGAAAAAAACAGTTCTTATATGGAAACTCTGAAGAACAAGACCGGCGGCATCCGAAATTGTCGAGATCACCGACGGCTGCACAAACCGCTGCCGTCGACGGCGACGGCAATTTGCCGTCCCGCGCCTGTGTGTGAAAGCACCCATTTGATTACATTGAAGTCGGCAGCGCTGACGCCGACGGCAGCGGTTTTGCCGTCGTGTGTGAAAACGGCCTAAGTGGATCAGAATTAGTTTCCAGATCGAAAAGTGCAATGATACTAGAAATCGCATCTGTAGCTCATTAGAATCCTTAACTGAGTATTTTCCAAATTTAAAGAAGAAAAGAAGAAGAAAATAATTATTGGGTACAAAATCCGTTTGAGTAAAAGAAAGCTAACAGAATTTGTAGCAGTGAAATATGGAAATTTAATTGAAATTAGTTCGGATGCTCGGTTAAAGGTCAAGTTCGGACAGGTTCCGGTAACAACTTTCTGGTGCGATATATTTGACGAATATCCGTTCATTAAAATTGGCTATTCGAATTCCATTACCGTGTGCAACTACATATTTGTGCCAATCTGGCTTTTTTAAATATGCCGGTACAAAAACTAAATGTTGTAACAGACTGGAGATATGCGAATTCAGTTATTCAACATTACACCAAATTTACATAGAATACTGAAATCGAAGAAGCAACTACTTTCTTATCATTAATCATATTTTTATTTATAGTTTGTTTTCCTGCAATTAAACGGAAATATGAGAAACTGAAGCAAACATATCAAAAGAGCAGGAAAAAACTAGGAAAAGTCACAGAATGCGACAAATAGAATAGAGCAACTAGAAAAGAAAGAAAAGGAAAATAATATAATAGTGACAGGTCTACTCATTACTACAACAAACTCCATGGCCTTACAGTAAGCAATGATTAAGTTTATGGATCAAATACAAAACAATTTTACACCAACGGATGTAGAATATACCGGGTGTCACACGTTTATGGTACACCCCTTTTTTTTTCTTTAGTTTTGATTTTAAATAAATGAAATTTTAGATATGATATATGCAAAAACGGGCTTTTTGAGCCGTTGCACACATTTGTTTCACTTCCGGTTTCGCCGGAAATGATCCTAACTTTGTTATTTTAAATGGAACACCCTGTATATTTTTACATTTTTGGAAAGAGGAAGTGATTTTTGATACAACTGCACTATTTTCGTTAATTTTTATAACCTCAAAACTTTTTTAAAACAAAATTTAGTTTTTTATTAAGGGTGCCGTGACCTGCACTAATTGCATTTTATTATGTCAACAATTGTCCAAAAAACGTTTTTGTAAATTTTAAATGACATTTAGGTTACTTTAATCGGCTTTGAAGGTTGAGGAATCGGTTTTTTGACAAAAAGTCAATTTTTTAAATGGAACCATGCTGGTACTAGCGGTTATTTAAATGGATCATCTTCTAACGAATCCATCGATATCAATAACTTGTATGTTTATTAAGAGTCTACTTTAAAAACTTCAAATTATTGTGAAAATTTATTAAGAGATCCTGTTAATCGCAGTACACTGTGAATAACTAAAACAAAACAAATGATCGTTGTTTTATGTTTAACTACTATAGTCATTTTTACATAATTAGATTACCGCGATTAAGAGGATCTCTTAATAAATTTTCACAATAATTTGAAATTTTTGAAATAGATTTTAATAAAAATACAAGTTATTGGTATCGATGGATTCGCTAGAAGATGATCTATTTAAATAACCGCTAGTACCAGCTGGGTTCCATTTAAAAAAATTGACTTTTTGTCAAAAAACCGATTCCTCAACCTTCAAAGCCGATTAAAGTAACCTAAATGTCATTTAAAATTACAAAAACGTTTTTTGGACAATTGTTGACATAATAAAAATCAATTTGTGCAGGTCACGGCTCCCTTAATAAAAAACTAAATTTTGTTTTAAAAAAATTTTGAGGTTATAAAAATTAACGAAAATAGTGCAGTTGTATCAAAAATCACTTCCTCTTTCTAAAAATGTAAAAATATACAGGGTGTTTCATTTAAAATAACAAAGTTGGGGTAATTTCCGGCGAAACCGGAAGTGAAACAAATATGTGCAACGGCTCAAAAAGCCCGGTTTTTTGCACATATCATATGTCTAAAATCTCATTTATTTAAAATCAAAACTAAAGAAAAAAAAGGGGGTGTACCATGAACGTGTAACACCCGGTATAGCAGAAGAAATTGTTTCAGTTACGCCGAACTGACGAAATTAATAATAATCTGGCCCGAAAAAGGCACCGGGTTTTGATTTTATCACGGGACAAATTCTGAAATAACTGTAAAAAAAAAAGGAATTGTTGTGCTACCATGTCTCTTCAATGCTGCGTTCAGACTAAAACATGTACCAGCAAACAGAAAAGTAGCAGAAGTAATCATGCTGCCAAAACCTGGTAAATCTCCACACGATGTCAAATCATATAGGCCAATTTCTCTTTTGCCTACAATATCAAAGTTGTTCGAAAAATTATTACTTAAAAGATCAAAACCAATCATTCAGAATGCAAAACTGATTCATGATCATCAATTTGCATTCCGACCTAAACACTCAACAATATATCAAGTACATCCATCGTATTACCGATATAATAGAAAAAGCACTTGAAGAAAAGAATGTATGTTCAGCCCTATTTCTCGACGTCGCCCTAGCCTTCAACAAAGTGTGGCATGAAGGACTAATCTGCACACTTAACAAAATATTGTCTACTCAATATGTAAAAACTTCCTACATTTCTTAAAGACTCTTTAAAGTAAAACAAGGGGAAGCCTATTCAGAATTGAAAAAAATCCAAGCAGGAAAGTCACAGGGGAGTGTCCTTGGACCCGTCTTGTATTTACTCTATACCAAAATTGAATCAAGTGAAATTAGCTACATTCGCGGATGATACAGGATTGCTGGCAACAGGTAAAACAGATATAATTTCCACCCAAAAATTACAAACATCTAGTGGCACCATACACGAATGGACAAAAAGTGGAAAATTAAATTAAATAAAACGAAATCCGTTCAAATCAACTTTACAAATAAAAGACAGGAAGTCTCCAGCAATAAAAATCAATGAAACCATTGTCCCATGCGCAAACACTGCAAAACATCTCTGTATGACTCTGAATGCCAAATTAAGGTGGAAAGAACATATTAAGAAGAAACAATAAGAGTTTAAAATTAAAATCTCACAATACAGATGGCTTATTGGTAAACATTCAAACCTATCATTATATAACAAAATTTTTATTTACAAACAAATTATTAAACCTACATGGCTGTATGGAATACAATTATGGGAGTGTGCAAAAATTACAAATATACATAAGATACAAACTGTCCAAAATAACGCGTTACAAAAAAAAAAAAAAATGGATCAACATTTGAATATTGAGACGCAGATCAAAATGATGCAGAAACTTAATGCAAGGACTTGTCTGGTAGCCAAAGGAACAAGGAAATGATCAAGGCAAATAAGTCGAAACCGAAAATTGTTCAGCAAAGTCAAATAATTATCAACAATGAATTAACGGAGAAGGAAATGCAAGGGCAGATCAAAATAAGAGCAAAGATGATAAGAGAGAGCTGTAAAAATGTCAAAGGGGGATTTAATAAATTAATAATTAAAGGGGACAAATGGGAATTAAACAAACAGGAAAAAGCTAGAAAAATAAAAAAACTAAAAAGTGAACTCGGGATGGCTAACAGGGATAATGACCAGGCTATGAGAATAAAAAAGAATAAACCTCTACACCGCAGAGTAGAAGAGGACTATAAACAATCTGAGTGTGAATAATTGTTATTAAGTTGTAAATTACGTGTGTTTTATCAAGTCAACTATACGTTTTTCAAAACTTTTGAATATTGATTGCTCCGTATTGAGCTGTATTACATGTAATTTTTTGTTAATTTAATCAAATCTCTATCTCTAACAATAAGCGAGATTTACGTACTCTTGTTATTAGCAAGTTAAATTTAAAAAAATTGTTTTTAATACAATTAGCACTGATACTGCAACTACTGACTTTACGTCACAGATTTTTCTTATTCTACTCCACACAGCAGCGTCATTCAATTGTTCCACAAATACCACTTTGTAAGTGTTTTTATTTTAAGTTAGAGACTTAACCGTGAAAGTAAATGAAAATGTTTTTCTGTTTTTCTCTAAGCCCAAAAAACCTCGATGATCTCGCTCTTAACACTAACATATTTACTCAAAGCGATGTTTATATGTGCCTTGGGAGTCGATTATTTATTTCTTTTAACGCAGTATTTGCTTCGCGTTTATTTTTTTTTGTAAAAAGAAATTCTGTTATAAATTAACTTTAAGAGAAATGGTAAACCGTTTCTATCTATTATGTATTAAAAATGAGCGCTACGCATTTATTAATATTTGTGCGTTACATTATGTGATGAAATAGGTTTACATTTACATCAAGGTGATAGTTATTTACTAGTACTTTCTCTTGTTAAGTTGATTTGTGTGTTTAATGTCAGTTTTTAAAGGTTCTCTTTTAGTTATGCGGAAGAAGGATAAGAAAATATTTAGAGAATGGTATTTTAGTTTTCCTTATTAAAATGCCAAAGTTATCATCTTAATGAGTTACAACGTATGTTTTTTTTTTTGGTGTGGTGTTAGATAAAATAATTTACTTGATGATTTAAACTTTTTTTTTTTTAATGTAACATTTTTATACAGTTTTGACTTGTTATATGGACCGTCTATTATGAAAGTGGTGTAAGTCCATTGTTCCTTGTTTCGAGATATTTAAGGGGTTCGCATTTCAGTCGATTTAAAAATACTGAGTAGGTCTACTAAGTTTGTTCAGGTTTCTACGAATTTAAATACAAGTAAATTTATTAAGCAAATCATTTTTTGATAATTAGCTAAACCAGTAATTTTGTTTTTGGGTCATAAATGGACTTACACTATTTTCAATATTATTTTGAATTTTTTAATACTTTCGATAACTATTATTTATTTACTTGATAGCAATGATCAAGTGATTTTGATGTTTATAATGTTTTATACTTGAATCATTTATAGGTAAACAGATTACAATATAATAATTACAAAACCCTTCATTTGTAACATTCTTTTTTAATGTCATTATAAAAAAAAAATTTAATTTAAAGTTTTATATTAAAGTGTATTTTTCTCAAAACATAAGGGCACTTGATTCGCATGGATAATTGTAAAATTACTAAAATCTGGTGTCATATAAATTTTACGGGAAAATTTTTATCTTATAATTAGTTTTTAATCAAACACAAACTTTTACCAGTTTTTTTTTTGAGAAATCACTAATGAAAAACGTCTGTGGCATACTTTTTGAATGACACTATATGGTTTATACATCAGTGATAGGTAACTGAAAAGTATGATTGCAAATTTTGATGCCAAAAAACCAGAATAATATATTTTTTTCTATTATAATATTTCATTATTTAGAAATTGCATTGCATTAACGATACGAGCAAATTAAAACATCTCATTAAATTTCCAGCATACGTAATAGTATAAATATAAATTGAATTAACAGTTTATTTTAGTAGACGCTAATTAAACGTATTTACACACAAAAACAACGCGGTACAAAAACCTATCACTTAAAAATTAACATGAGGTAACTCAAATACTATACGTACAGTAGCAGCCATTCTCATACGATCGGTCGCGGCTTCTTCGAGAAGCACTATTAAAAATTAAAGAAGCAATTTTTTTTTCCTTCAAACAAATATTTATTTAAAACGTGTGTAAATTTTACGATATGAAGTATGTCATCTGAGAATAAATACATCTGCTTCAGCCAAACTATTAACAACCTCATAGACATTTACAGCATATTTAATTTACGTATGTAATTACCTATTATGCAACCATCTTAACACAATTATATTTTTATTTGATAAAAATAATAGTTCTACTAATCTCATATGTAATGATAACCACCCATGTTGTAAACAAAAAAAAAAGCCACGTAAAAGCACTAACAACTAATATTAATATTTTTACGTTTGCGGAGAAATTTTCACTCAAAAAATAGTAACGGCTGTAGTCTTTGCACTGCTTCGATTTTTCATTAACATTTATTAATCGATTTTTGGTCGGAAAAAGTGCAAACACTATAATAGCCTTTACGTTTTTCTCATTTTTCACGAAAATTTTAAAATCTAATTTGAGGGCTAATAATCCTTATTTTAGCCATAAATAACATGTATAAAAAGTTTGAAGCCATTGGTTTTCGTTTTGAGAAAATCGACATTTTTGTCGAAAAACGTGCAAACTATACATGCTTTGACCAATTAAAAATACCTTGGTACATGGGCAACTTCATCGGTATTTTAAAATCGACTAAAATGCAAACCCTTAAATATCTCGAAACGAAGATAAATGGACTTGCACCGCTTTCATAAAAAACGGCCCATGTGATATAATGACAACAGAAGTTACTTAGTATTTTTTTAAATTAATATTTTTTTTAAGTATGACATAAGAAAAATAGTAAAGAGGTAATTTTTCGATAATTTTACTTCATTGATATAAACATATGCAAAAAACATATTTAAATAAGAAGCCAATTTTATAATGGGAAAATTAAATGTTGATATGAATTTGATGGTAATACATACAGGGTGGTCCACTTTTTGTAGCAGGACTTTAACAATGGATAGAAAAACTCATTTTAAGGCGAATATTACATATCAACATGGCTCCATAAACGCTTCATTTTGAAGATACAGGGTGTTGAAATTTTCGAAAAAAATCTATAATTTTTAACCGGGTTCAAACAAGTAGACATATTTAAACCAAATTTGGTATACAGCACCATCTTACAGGTTACTACAAGCAACCAGTGGTGGAGTTGTGGGGGTTCAGTTTCAATAAATTTTATTAAAAAACTAGTACGGTCCTGTTTAAAATCAAATTCAAACTTGATTTTTGGTAGAGCATTTTATTCTAAACAAAACGCGTGTCTTAACTTTTCTTCGTATCTGCCACCGTTTGGCGCGAAATTTGATTTATTTTAATATTCTCGCGATAAATTTGCTCATAAATTCGATGTAAAAATATCGCGAAAATCAGAAAATTGCAAGTTGCAGAGTAAATGCTCAAAATGTGGATCATTTACCGTTTATTTAGTGGGACTTCGTCATTATTAGCAGGTTCTGTTATTAAAAACTGCAAAAATCGTTAATCACTTCTTTATTTCGAACACTAGCGATATTTTTAGATCGAATTTATGAGCAAATTTAGCGCGGGAATATTAAAACAAAACAAATTTCGCGCCAAACGATGGCAGATACGAAGAAAAGTGAAGAGATGCTTTTTACTTAAAATAAAATTCTCTACCCAAAAACAAGTTCAATTTTGATTTTGAACAGGGCCGTACTAGTTTTTTATAAAATTCATTGTAACTGAACCCCCGCAATTCCGCCATTGGTTGCTTATGGGGCTTAATATTTTCACCGAATGTGGCAACCTGTAAGGTTTTGCTGTATACCAAAAATCGTACACAGATTTGATTGTTACAACCCGTTTGCTAGACTTTTAAATCATGCATGATTTTAAAAATTTAGTGTCACCACAAAGCTCATTCATTTTTTTGTGTCATATATCTTTATACTGTGGTATTGCAAAATACATGAAAATACAAATTATTGTTTTGTCTTTGAATAACATCCACCGTTTTTTAAGTAGATATTGGAATTACAATTGATTGCTTATAGAAAAAAGTACGTGCATTTTAAAAAACGATGTATAAAGGGTTAAATTAGTATAGTTATACACTTAGGCGTTATGACAAATAATGATTTTGTAACAAAGTTATCTGCTAATAATGTGGCAGTAATAAATTATGAACTGTTTACGCATAACTATCAAAATGAATGTGATGGATGATTATTTGAATGATCCGTTTTTCAGATAAGAAAAATAGTAAAGAGGTAATTTTTCGATAATTTTACTTAATTGATATAAACATATGCAAAAAACATATTTAAATAAGAAGCCAATTTTATAAAGGGAAAATTAAATGTTGATATGCATTTGATGGTAATACATACAGGGTGGTCCACTTTTTTGTAGCAGGACTTTAACAGTCGATGAAAAAACTTATTTTAAAGTGAATATTCAATATCAACATGGGTCCATAAACGCTTCATTTTAAAGAAACAGGGTGTTGAAATTTTCGAAAAAATATCGATAATTTTTAACCGTTTCCCAACCAGTGGATATATTTAAACGTAATTTGGTATACAGCACTACCTTACAGGTAACCACATTCGGTAAGAATGTCAACCCCCACAAGCAACAAATGGCGGAGTTAGGGGGATTCAGTATCAAGAAATTTAATAAAAATACCAGTACTACCCTGTTTAAAAAAAAATCGAACTTGGTTTTGGTAGAACCTTTTATTCTAAACAAAAAGCGTCTCTTGACTTTTCTTCGTATCTGCCACCGTTTGGCGCGAAATTTGATTTATTTTAATATTACCGCAAAAAATTTGATCATATGAGGAAAAGTCAAGAGACACTTTTTGTTTAGAATGAAAATGTTCTACCAACAATAAGTTCGAGTTTAATTTTAAACAGGGCCGCACTGGTTTTTTATTAAATTTATTGATACTGAATCCGCACAACTCCGCCACTGGTTGCTTGTGGAGGTTGATATTCTCACCGAATGTTGTAACCTGTAATGTGGTGCTGTGTACCAAATTTGGTTTAAATATATCCACTGGTAGGAACACGTTTAGAAATTATCGATATTTTTTCGAAAATTTGAACACCCTGTATCTTTAAAATGAAGCGTTTATGGACCCATGTTGATAGGGAATATTCACTTTAAAATAGGTTTTTTCATCGACTGCCACAAAAAAGTGGACCACCCTGTATACGTATAGCCTTTGCACTTTTCCCATTTTTTACGAAAAAAATCGTATTTAAGGGCAAATAATCCTTAATTTGGCTATTAATAACGTGTACAAGAATTTTGAAGCCATTGCTTTAGTTTTAAGGAAAATCGATTTTTTGATCGAAAAAAGTGCAGACTTTGCTTTTGCACTTTTTCCATTTTTCACGAAAAATTAAAAATCGTATTTAAGGGCTAACAATCCATAATTTGGCTATTAATATCGTTTTTGTGCGATCGTACTAGAAACAGCTGTTTGACGGACGCGTTAGCAACCATAAAGTACTGCATTACCGGCCCTATCCTTAGCAACGGCCGTAAAAGTTACTTTTCAGGCCGTTACCCTTAGCAACGGCCGAAAAAGTAACTTTTACGGCCTTTGCTAAGGAGAGGGCCGGTAATGCAGTACATACGCCGTCATCTGTCATTGACAGAATGTCACGTAGTTTCTAACCTATAATTTTGAAAATTACTAAAAATTTAAGTTGTTTTTAATTCGATCGCACAAAAAATGTAACATGCACCTCGACCAAAACGTACTTTTTCGGCCTTGCCTGTTTGCTGGCCTCAGGGGCGGACTGGGTGCATAAAACTGACCGGGCAATTTCTCCAAAATCGGCCCACATAGGTAAAATAAACTTTCGCGATATCGTTTTTATGGCATTGATTGTTTTTGCCCCTCCCCGCGTTTTCCATATTAAATTTGCTTAAAGGTTGCCAGTAAGTTATTGGATTTGCATAAAAAAATCACGTATAAAAAATGTATCCTAACTTACGCTTTTCAACTTACAATAACGGTGTCGAAACCACCCATAGTGTAATTTAGAGGTATTATCTGTAGACTGTACAGGGTAGCTTATTTTCGATGCCTATACAAGGTATTTCGGTTATTGTTATTATCCAAGATAGAAAAAAACTAAGTACGTAGTCTCGATTTCTTTTTTCGAGAGACATTTTTTGCCGTAAACAGATTTTTGATATCTCTTTTAATTTTCGATATATGTACAGCCAAAAACCGATTTTTGGCACTTTTCAAAAATGTTAAATATCTCGCTTAAACGAGAAGATAAAGAAAAACTTAAGACATTTTTTGCATCGTTTTTTGTCCTTAATAAGATAGCTTTATTGATTTTTTTTATACTCATACGAATAATGATATATTACACCTAACGTTCTTATTTTAAATAGCAACCATAGGCAAATTATACATTTTTGAAAAATGCAAAAAATAAGCTTTCGATTGATGTCAAAGCCGACTATGGTTGCCATTTAAAATAAGAAAGTTAGGTGTAATATATCAATATTTGTATGGGTTAAAAAAATTGAACATTGCTATTTTATTAACGATAATAAACTATGCAAAAAATATCTTTTAAGTTTTTCTCTATCTTTTTGTTTAAGCGAGATATTTAACATTTATGATATCTTTTCTCATACTCGAAATATATCTAACACCATTTTTGGTGTTTTCAAAAATGTTAAATATCTCGCTTAAACGACAAGATCGAGAAAAACTTTAAGGACATTTTTTGCATGGTTTTTTGTCCTTAATAAGATAGCGATGTTAATTTTTTTTTTGTTAATACAAATATTGATATATTACGCCTTTCTTATATTAAATGGCAACCATAGTTGGCTTTGACATCAATCGAAAGTTTATTATTTGCGCTTTTCAAAAATATATAATTTGCTTATGGTTGCTATTTAAAATAAGAAAGTTGGGTGTAATATATCGGTATTTATATGATTAAAAACAAATTAAATATCGCCATCTTATTAAGAACAAAAAACCATGCCAAAAATGTCTTTAAAGTTTTTCTCTATCTTTTCGTTTAAGCAAGATATTTAACATTTTTGAAAATTGCCAAAAATCGGTTTTTGGCTATATTTCGAAAATTAAAAAAGATATCAAAAACCTGTTTACGGTAATGAATTTCTCTCGAAAAAGAAATCGAGACTACTTACTTAGTTTTTTTCTATCTTGGATAATAACCGAGATACTCTGTATGGGCATCGAAAATAGGCCACCCTGTACATATTGAAATTTGTATCCAAACAAATGTATTTAATAATTAATTATAAATAATTAGAAGATTAAAAATAGCCAAGTAAATATATGTATATTCACAGTCATTTAATTAATTAAGTACATATTAATAATACAAATTTTGGATAATACAATAATAATGCAGTTTATGCTGCATGCGTATAATGTCCAAAATTTATTCAAACACAATAATCTTTAAAAAATTTAGTGATACGTGTCCAGTCTAACTTCAGCTTATATCACTTATAATTTAACAACGAAACTTACTTGGTTAATTAATCATTAATCTGTCTTTAATTTTCACACTGAACAAAAAATAAAGAAACTTGTATTGGTACTATTGGTAGCCTGTAGCCTCCCCAAATGCTGTCAACAGTCTCAGCAGACATCGACCGTACACCTTAGGGTTTTTTATTTATGCGCTGACGTAAACAGTCACTAAAAAAAAACACTAACACCCGGGATTTTTTTATTAAGTTGGTAAAGTAAAGCTGATTATATAGTAGTAGAAAAATTCATTTAGATTTGGAAATGATTTGGTGTTAAGGCCACCGACATCGGCCCTTGAACCCAGCGGCCCACCGGGCATTTGCCCGGTTGCCCGGCGGGCCTGTCCGCCCCTGGCTGGCCTCGACTACGTCTCGTCCAGCAAACCAGACGCGGCCGAAAAAGTTACACTTTTTGGCCTTGATACATAAATAACTATTATAAGAACTTTGAAGCCATTTGCTTATGTTTTAAGTATATCGATTTTTGGTCGAAAAAAGTGCAAATGTTATAGTCTTTAAAATCAATATCAGATTCAAGACTCTCGTCGCTTAATCAGGATCGATGAGGTAATTAAAGGTACGCTAAAAAATAATTAAATCGCTTCCTGTGGGTGACGAAAACGTGGAGTAGATATTTACTGACATATATTATTTATTTTGGTTATTGTTCTGATGTATAAAAATGAACCCAATTAAATTCCTCTTAACGAAGTTTGAATTGAACGTTTCGAATTGGATTGAACTAAACCGCAACGTATCTGATTCGCTTTATTTTACAACAAAACTCGATTATACCATGGCGGTCTGAATCATTACAACATTAGAAACCGAAATGTATTTTAGATACTGTCGCGTCGTTATCAATTAAATTTAATATTTGCATGAATAAAATTTGAACAAAAGTTTTTAGCACCCTTGAAAATGTTTGAGTTAACACCAGGGACTAACGCAATTTAAGATGAAACTTCCTAGTGTTCGAATTTTAATTCGATAACTTGATTGAACACTTCGGTTGCCGGTTGTCCTTAGAGTTTTGCATTGAAAAATAACAGTCAGGTTATGATTACAGCGTAGCCATAAAAACGGAGTTTTTAAATCGCTTCTAGCTTATTTGTTTACGGTTTTCAGGCTCTCTCTAAGGCATAAGCATTTCATTTATTGGTATATGATGGTAGGATCATTGAAGTGATTCATTTACTAATATATTATAATAATACAATGGGAAGGTATCGTATAAGTGAATATACCTTCTAATATTTTAAGTACTTTAAGTCGAAATACTTGGGTTGTTTCTCTTCATCAGAAGCAATCCCGTTTATTTATTTTGTTAACATTGTTTAGAAGGTGTCGAACCACAATAATAATCATATTTTCTTTAAATGATATTAAAATTTATTTATATTTTTAGTTAAAAAACACTAATAATTTCTTTAAAGGTAAAGCTTTAACGGAAACCACTGCCTTATTGTCTATGACAAAGACTTGAGTATGAAAAAAGAAGAGAAAAAGCGCATTTTTTTTTAGTACAATCAAATTTTGCATAAAAATATCTTAAAATAATTTTCATACATGTTTTCGACATTTACAATAATAACGGAGATATGACACATTATTAATATGACAAAAAAAACACTTTTTATTCAATAACTCGAAAACCGGAAGTGATAGAATATTTTCAAAAACGGTTCTGAGTTTGTCTCAAAAAACTGCACATTTTTGGTAAGTCAACCGTTTCTCTACTTGAATATTAAGCGAGATACCCATGTAACTCTATCGAATTTGGACCACCCTGTATTCTTGTAATAATTTATTAAATCATTAAATTCTAAAGCCACATTAATTTGCACGGAATTTTTTAAATCTTGTTATAATTTTTTTGATAAATCAATACTAAAACCATTTTCCATAAGCGAAATACTTTTTCGTTGATCAAATTTTTGAAACAATTTTATAAATAGTCGCGAATCGCAAAAATACACAATAGTTATGCTATTATAGATAAACGTATGAATATGATTCATATACTTAGGTTATTTGCAAGACATTCGCATACTTTCATGGTTCTGTGTACCACTAAGCAAGTAGCATAGATCTACATAAATTATTTTTTTTGTTGCTAGCCTTGTTATTTACAAAAATTATTTATACAAGTTTTTTGAATAAAAGTATAGCCCGGTAAAGTGCGCACGCAGAGAAGTTGACAAAACGCGCACACTCGAAGGTGTCGACCGACGCTGGAGAACGGCACGTCGGCACGCGCACCAACTGCGTCATACATTGTGGTTAAAGATCATGTTAGGTTAAAATTGATATCATGCTTACCTTAAACGAGTACAGTACGAGACAATCTTCTTGGTAAAGGCGGTATAATTATACTGCGGACGGCACAGTCGGCACAGTCGCTCGTACGAAAGGAACTCCCATGTCCCCACCCACAATACGGTGCACCATACTCTGGTGCACTGTGCGTTGCAGCGCTTCGGACGTGGTTCGTAACAGAGCCGGGCCTAGAGGCAGGAGGGTAAATTTGCGCCCCTATGTATATAGTTTTTTTTTTTTTAATTTCTAGTAAGTATTAAATATAATTAATAAACAGATGATTCCGAAAACAAAATAAATTTATTAATTATTAAATAAAAAATCACAGAACGCAGTAATAGTACAATAGTAATAGGAACATAAAATTGCACATATTAAAAATAAAATCACACCAACCTTAACAAAAAAAAAGTGTGGCACATAAGATGAATTGGAATATTACAAATTTTTTTGATAATTTTAGTTAACAGAAGCTTCTTTTACCAGACACTACATAAATATAATAAATAAATAAAAAATGTAATTTATTTTAGCGATTTGCTAATTATGTTTACATTTTATTACATGTACATAAATATAAATATATAAAATTTAAAACTTTTCCTTAATATGACTACTGAGCTTACGTCTAAACCTTACAATATTAGTTTCACTTTTAAGTTCACTTGATAAATCATTGTAAAATTTCAGTCCTTTATAAAAAAGAGAATTTTGAGTGTAATTTCGTGTCCTGAATGGCAATTTAAAGTCTTTACAGTTTCTAGTCGGATAGTTATGAACATCAGAGTTTTGGGTTATATATTTTAACAAAGAATTTGGAAGCAGGTTATTTATAATCTTAAAAATGAAAATAATCGTATTAAAAATTATCCGTTGTACAGTAATAGGCAGTGAGGAATATTCTCAATGCAAGAATGCAACTTCTAAATTTGGATAGGATTCAACTAAATTATATTCACGAATCGTTTTTGAAAGATCTAAGCTAGCTGCTTTAAGGTCTGGAATTGCCTGATTTTTAAAACTGATTATTTTTGATGAGAATTTTACAGAATTTATATCGTTTGCATATTTAAGGGATAAATCAGAAGCTTTTTTTAAATGTACTGTATCCATCGACTTTAATTTTTCACCTGTTAAAAATTTGAAATCAGACGAAAGCCCATATAGCTTTTCATATCTCCATCTAAGTTGTGATATCAAAATATCTATTACTCCTTTCATTTCTACTGTAAATAAATATTTATCATTATAAGGAACTGATTGCTGAGATTGCTCATTTAATTTAATAATTTTGCTTCGTTTGTTTTCAAAATTTGTAGACAACTTCATTCTGAAGTCAAATTTTCACTCTTAGAAAAAATATTTTTCGATATGGTGTATCTCATTTGCTGCAAGGAATTAAATAATCCCTCTATGAAACGTAAAGCTTTAATTATAGTCATCGTTTTTGATGGCAAAGCTTTGTCTATTTTATCAACTCCTTGCAATATTAAATTCCATGTAGGTACATAAGAATTTAAAATGTATTTGCTCATTTTTAAATCAATTATAATAAAAACCTATCCACTTTGGGTATTTGTTGGTTCAGTTCTTTGATGGCATTTGCTCTTGAGGCCCATCGCCCATCGTGTGTTTGTATGACCTTTTAAAGTTGTTTTTAATACAGACATTGCTTTATCCCATCTAGTCGTCGAATTCACAAAAAACGTAGTATACAGTCTATTTGACGCTCTTTTCCATTGCTCACCTGAGACGAGTGCCTCGTTTGCCTCACCCTTGTCCCGGGCCCTGGTCGGCAACTATGGGTGGGCAATATCGAAATTATATCGATATATCGAAATGTCGATATAAAAGGGGCTTGAAGCTAAAACAGTAAAAAACTGAAAAAGGAGACTGGTGACCTAAAAAAAAAAGCTTCTCGCTCTTATTTTTGTTGTCCATACCATGAAATATCGATATATTGGAATATCGATATCAAAATTATATCGATAAATGTCTGGATTTGGTCCTTAGCTATTTAGAACATGACTACAACGAGGAAACATGAAGATGTAAACATTGTAGTGGTGGTACAGTTCATGACCTTTTGGATGTAACAACTATTGAAAATGCAGATGCAAACGTGTTGAAAAACGAGGTGAGCTATCTTAAAAAACTTGTAAAAAATCTTGAGTTACTTAGTTATACTCAAGAATGTTTAATTAAAGAACTGAAAAAATCTGAGCAATCCGCTATGAATGTAGAGCCTGCGCTCTCTTACTCTAACGTGGTACGAAACCAATCCCGAAATTCGAAGCAAAAACCTGACCAAACAGCCTCTATCTTGGTTAAGCGTGCAGGTGTTAATGAGAGGTCAGCTAATGATATAAACAATGCCAATAACATTATTACCGATTTAAAATCTCAGATTGATCCTAGTGAATTAAACATTAGAATTAGTAACATGAACATTACTAAAGGAGGTAATGTAATTGTACAGTGTGATAAGGATGACAGCAAAAAGCTTCTGGACACGCTCAATAATGAATTAGATAACAAATATACAGCCTGTAATCTAGCAAAACGAAATCCTAGAATTATAGTTTTTTCTGTTCAAGTAAACTGCCTAGATGAAGACATTAACATTTTTCTAAATAAACTAAAGAAAATCAATGGTTTAGATAAGCCTGGGTGTGATATTAAATACATACGCAAATTTAAGGCAAAAGTGCAAGGTAAATGTAATTTGGTATTAGAAATTTCGCCTGAAACCTACAAGCTTTTACAGTCTACCAGCTCTATCTACATCGGTTGGGAACGATGTCACTACGTAGAAACTGTTGATGTCATCAGATGTTATAAATGTTATGCGTTCGGACACTTCAGTACAAATTGTCCGAATGGTGATGTATGTTACAAATGTTCTGCTAAACATAATGCTTCCTCTTGTTCTATAACCGATAATTTTACTTGCTCGAATTGTGTTAACTATAATTTGAAAAACAAAAAATGTGATGATTCTGTTACACACCCCTCAAACTCACTAAGCTGTCCCTGCTACTTGCGTATGGTGGACACTATTAGATCAAGAACCAACTATTCATAGCAGTCATTGTCATCTCCAAGCCGTTCAACTGATTCACTACATGGCACGATCTCAAGGAACTGTTTACTCATTAGCCATCTCAATATTCGATCGATAGTTAATTGCTTATCAGATTTCAAGGACTTTGTATCACACAATCATTACGACATCATTTGACTTTCTGAAACCTGGTTAAGTTCGAACCTCCCAGATCGCTACATTAATATACCTAATTATAACACCGTCAGATTCGATCGTCTAGGAAGAGGAGGGGGTGTGGCGTGTTATGTCAAGTCTAAATACAAATATAAGCAATTATTTTTTACTTCGCCTGACGACCAAATGGAACAGGTCTGGATTCTCTTACAACTCAATTCAAGGAAAATCGCCGTTGGTACGATCTATCGCTCTCCTACAGCAACCAGGGTTGTTACCTGTTTAGGCGAACTGCGTAGCGTTCTTGAACGTGTGTATCTAGAAGCTAGTGAAGTGATAGTGATGGGTGATGTTAACATTAATCTGCTTAATGTAAACGGCAAGGACTCAACAAATTTTATGACTTTATTGTCAGATTTTCAGCTCAATCAAGTAATAAACTCTCCTACAAGAATTACAGCGGACTCTGAATCACTTATAGACGTAATATGTATCAGTCAAAATCTATTTGTAAGTAATATTCAAACAGTTGATATGTTTAGCATGTCGGACCATATGCTGATATCTTGTAGTGTTAGTTTAGATTTACCGGCAGAACGGACTGAATTTTATTTTACTCGCAATTTTAAAGATTTTGATTTAAACACTTTCGCTCAAGATGCATCACAACTACCATGGGGTAATATAATATTTACGGATGATATTAATATTAAGGTACAGCAACTCAATTATTTTATCTTACATTTATTTGACACTCATGCACCTTTTGTAAAAATTAAAATTAAAAAACGCAAAAGGGTGAAGCCTTACATTACTTACAATATCAAGCTGATGATAAGGGCTAAAAATAAGGCGTACAAACACTATTTAAATGATAGATCATTAAATAAAAGATTGTTTTATGTTCAGTTACGTAATTTAGTTAATAATGCTATTAAAAGGGAAAAGATAGCCTATATGCAACATGTACTACGTACAAATAAAACCAATGTAAAAGCATTGTGGAAAAATCTGACTGATTGGGGGGTGGACACTAAGTTTAATCGAAAAAATATTACGTTACCTAATGATCTTCAGTATCCTGAGCTAATCAATAATCATTTTATAAATGTTGCAGGGCAATCCTCTATAGATAATAATCTCTTAAATTATTATTCCAGTAACCTAGTAAATCGAAATAGTTCTTTTATTTTTGAGGAAATCAGGGATGTTGATATACATAAAGCTATTAAATCAATCAAATCACAAGCTAGCGGTTACGATGGCATTAATTTAAAAATGATTTCGATTGTGCTACCTTATTGCATTAACGAAATAAGAAATATCTTTAACCAGTCAGTTAATCATGGGGTTTTTCCTCAAATTTGGAAAATTGCAAGCGTGGTACCAATACCTAAAATACCTACCCCAGTCGGTTACAATGATTTACGACCAGTGTCGGTTTTACCAACTTTCTCGAAAGTGTTCGAAAAGATTATTGCAAGGCAAATAACAAGCTATGTAGAGAAATATAAAATAATACCCAGCATACAATCTGGTTTTAGAAAACTACATAGTACACAAACGGCTTTATTGAAGGTGGTCGATGATATTGCTATGGGTTTTGAAAATTCAACTCCCTCAGTTTTAGTACTTCTCGATCAGAGTAAGGCATTTGACCTCGTAAATTTTACCTTATTATTAGCAAAACTAAAATATATCGGCTTCAGTAGCACAGCTTTGGAGCTAATTGATAGTTATTTAAATAATAGATGTCAAAGGGTAATACTTGGTGGGGGTTCAGTATCTTCATCATTGACAACTGTTAAATGCGGGGTTCCTCAAGGTAGTATACTGGGCCCTTTGTTATTTTCACTGTTTACATTTGATTTAGGCAATTGTTTAAATTATGCTAATGTTCATCTATATGCTGATGATATAGCATTATATATGTCCTGTGGATTTGATACTCTAGATCAGTGTTTCCCAAACTTTCGACATCTGTGTACCCCTTTTATAATTTTCGTAACACTGAGTACCCCTCGTTAAAAAATAAATAAAAATAATAAACGAAAAACAACATTTATTCATAACAAAATACAAATACTGCACCAGGTGCAGCCAAAGCCCGGTGCAGCGCGTACCCCCACCAAACTCTTCCCGTACCCCCAGGGGTACGCGTACCACACTTTGGGAAACACTGCTCTAGATGTTCACGTTAACAATTTCAACTCTGATTTGGGAAATGTTACGAAATTTTTACAACAGCATGGCTTGCGTATAAATCCGGTCAAATCTGTAGCATTATGCATAACGACACCTTCATACAGAACGCGTATTGTGGATCAATATAGTTTGGTAGTGGACAGTACCGATATTCAATGGGTAGATAGTGCCAAAAATCTAGGGGTTATAATGGATAGCAGCTTTTCATTTGAAGATCATGTCAATCATATATACAGGGTATGTTTTTTTAAATTAAAAGCGCTTCAGTCCCTAAAACACGTTTTAACAAGTGAGGTAAAGCTTATGTTGGTTAAGTCACTAATCTACCCACACATCGATTATTGCTGCTTTGTGTATTATAACTTTTTGAGTCAACTGAACAAACAAAAACTACAACGAGTGCAAAATGTATGTTTAAGATTTGCTTGCTGTATTCCGTATAGAGATCATATTACTCCATTCAGACTTAGCCTCAATGAATTAAATGTAAAGGAGCGCATACGTTATCTAAATACTGTCTTTTTATATAAAATCCTAAAATCTCACAATCCACCATATCTTTTTAATCTAATAACACGTAGAAATGATGTTCACGATGTCAACATTAGATTTAATTCATTTTGTATTCCAAGACACTCTTCACTTAAATTTAGAGGTAGCTTTTCATATTTAGCACCATTGTACTTGAATACTGTTATGCATCATTTGCACTTATCTGCTTTTCAATTTAAAACATATGTTAAAAATGCTGTTCAGCAGTAAATATGTCTTTCTTATTATAATTATATAAGTCTTTCTTTTGGTTTTTTAATGTTTATTCTAATGGCAAGGTGGTAGAAAGCGCGAGCTAACCTTGTCCATTTGTGTATAATTGTATTGTAATGCACAATAAATATTATTATTATTATTATTATTATTATATATCTCCCACCCTTATTGGCAACTATGGAACGCCGTATTTACAATTTTCCTGTTTTTCGCGAACATTTTTAGTCAAGAATATTGTAAATAACATGGGTAAGCCCATTGCTTTAGTTAAAAAATATCCGACAACAGCCCAAAGCTATAGTCTGCATTTTTTTTAGTTTTCCACGAAATTTTTTAGTGGTAACGAACTGAGGGTAAATAATTTTTATTTAAGGTGTAAATAGCTTGAGTATGAACAATATGCAACGCCGCGGTGTACGCACAATCAAGGCCGTTTATTCATTTAGCTCAGAGGTCCCCAAGCTTTTTTGTCTCGTAGACCACTTGCCATGTTTTTCGGTTTTGGGTAGACCCCCTGCTTGCCTGATATAGATTTTTTGCAAATTCATCATTTTTTTTTTACAAAATAGAAACTTACACGCAGGGAAAATAAAAACGTACGCGGGCGGAGCTGCGTGCAACTGCTAGTTTATGATAATTCTTAAACAGTTTCATATATCAGAAAATATACCTAATAACTTAAATTTTAATATAACTCTTCATCACGTTTCATGAACAATTATGTTTTAAAAAATAATTTATGTAGATAGTTATACAGGGTGGTGCTTTTTTCGATGCTCACCATTGCTATCTTGGAAACGGTAAGAGATACAAGGTGGGTTAAATTAGAGAAAAGTTGCACATTTTTATGGCGATTAAGAATCTGAAAAGAAATCCTGGATATTTTGATTCGTTTTTGATTTATTACAAAAAAACTGAAAAATGTGATTTTAGAAAAATATTATTATCTTCCCTACCATTGACGCTATTTCATTTAAACTTGGTAACTTTATGTTTTTGACCATCCTGGGTTTGATGACGTCAACAGAAATTTTCTAAGCCTTCTAGATTTCAAGTTGCGATAGTCAACTTTTTTATTTCTTATGGCCGCCATATTGGATTTTTACACCATCAGACAGACAAAAGAATTAGCTTTTCAGATTGGTAACCAACATACCTTTTTCTTTCAAAAAACTTGTTGAAATTATAAGGTAGTATTATGTAAGTAAATAGATACTATCTGTGTATGTGGATTATTCCATTCATGGAATGCCAAAATTAAAGTCACGACCTGCTTATATGAGATCCACTATCGTTGACACCCAATTTTTTTTCGTCGTCGTCGACCCCTGGGGGTCGATATAGACCACTTTGGAAATCACTAATTTAGATAAACTAGGTAAATGCTAGGGGCCCGAGTTTTTGGTTCAATAAAATTTTTAAAATTATGTTTCTTTTACTTTGTGATCGATTTCGGAATTGTTATTTAGAGAAAAAAGCCATAGTTTAATAGAAGAAAGGTTTAAAATATTGCTTGTTGATGTTTCTTGTTTATATCAAAAATTCTGCAATAACAAAAGATCTAAAGGAGTTTTATTAAAACGACATTGATGAAGAAATTAATACATTTTGGAATTTAGCTTTTAAGGATGATATTAAAACTCATTATTTTTATAAATTCATAATAAATAATCATATTTCTTCGACTTTTCCGAATGTTGAAAATTTACTTAACATTACCAATTAAAAACGTAACGTTTTACTGTTTTAAAACTGATTAAAAAGCATATTTGCAGTGCATGCTTATCTCTAGTAGTTTTACGTATTGAACTAATAGGCATTTGAAAATATTGATTATGAAATTATTATCAATACATTTTTCGAAAAAATTGTAGAAAACTACCCTTACAATCTCCTTAAATAAAAAAAAAACAAAACCATTGTAATTGAAGGGTGTTGGGAGAAAACAAGGAATGTCAGTTTGTATAAGATCTTCACAATTCGATTTTAAAGATTTGAAAGTCTACAATTTTTTTGTTTATAGAGCTGCTTCAACCAAACTTTATTTTACTATGGATCGTATTATTACAGGTGAGTATTAATCAATTAACGTGAAAAATAATTTTTATTTAAAATATTATTCTAAGTGACCTGTCAAATTTATGGTTCAAAATAAGGAATGTCAATGAAAAAATACCATGTGTCAACCATTTATCGTAACTTATTTAAAACAAAAATAAACTTAGGATGTAATTAAGAATTATTTATACACACTAATAAATAATTATATTATTTATTAACAAAATTGTTTGTTTTAATGAGGTAGATTAAGGTAGAAATTCTTATTAGATTCAGAATTTAAAAAATTTGAAAGATGTGCAATATCTTTATATTTTTTTTGAAGTTAGTGTGATTGTATGTATTGGCAATTTAAATTTTTTATTTTCTGATGGCCTTGTTTGTCCTATAGAGCGAATTGGTTTTTTTGCCATTTCACCATTGTATGAATTCCGATGCAATATTAGACGAGGGTGTAAAATTGTGGACTCAATTTCCTTCATTTTCATCATAGGAAAAGGACATATTTTAAAATAATTTCGGTTAAGAATATTTGACCATTGTTTTACGTGAGCTTGTGTAACATCTTTCCAGATTTTTTTTCGTTTTTTAAAATCTCCGTCTTTTACATCATCCTCTGAGCGAGACTTAAAAAAAAGGAAGTTTCTCTTTTTCACTACTAATAATACAAAGTTTTAAACATAATACAAGTAGAATTTTCAGTCTCTAATACACTTACCTAATAATTAAACTAATTAGTTTCCAATAACGCGCCTTTTTACTGTCGTTTTTGTTATTTAGTCGCACAAATGAATAAATGAGTTGCACAGGAATTTATGAACCTGCGCGCACTGCTGTTGTTTAATCGCATTTCGATGAAACATTCTATGTATTACCAATTACCAGTTTTCTGTAAATCTCTTTACTGCTTATTATAATTATCAGATATACTTATTGTGCCGATAGTTTCGAAAGAGGTAATGGGATTTCGGTAAAAGATTCTATTAACCATACTTCTGTAAGTAAATTGTTTTTCTAAACAATTCAATTTTAATTTTTTTTAAAATTTTCTGTAAGAAACAGTTGTGTACGAACTGTCTAATTAAACAGTGGTGTCAAAATTTGCAGTATAACGTTTATCATTATTAATAAAAAAATTAAAGACAGAAAATCCCAGGTGCCTAACAGAATCCGCTGTTGACAATCCTTGTTTTCTCCCGTTCGCGGTACGACATTCCTTGTTCTCTCCCAAACTGCCTATATTAATAATATAAACAATTATTTTGTCTGTGGAATTACTCTGGAAAAAACTGTTACTTTTTTTAACTGATTGCACTCCGATGTAGTACAGCAAAAAATCTATAAAATGGCATCAAAATCTCAAAACCGATAAAAATTGACATTCCTTGTTTTCTCCCAACACACTCCGTATACACTATACAGGGTGTCACACAAAAAACGCCGCAAGCTGTAACTCCGTTGTTTGTGATCCGATTTTGGTGAACAAAAAATGAAATGAAATGGCTCCTCAAATACTATAAACTGAATTGGATTTTAATTTTTTTCAACTGCAACTTAAATGTCCAACGATAGTCAATTTTTTTTCCAAATATCTATTTTTTTTTACTAAATCTGGTAGACATTTTTTTTTCTGAATTCAATGATGTAATCATAAGTTAATTTTAGTGCTAAACTAATAAGAAATAAAAAATGAAAGTTTCACAAAATTTTCAAGAGTGCCGTGGAAAATAAAAAATCTTAATCAACAAATGTCATTTAAATACCACACTGACGTTTAAATAACATTTTTTGATTAAGATTGTTTTGTGTTTTATTATTTTATTTAAGGAGCTATTACATGTAAATAATTTTTTTTAAATAATTACATTTACAAGTAGTTTAAAAATTCCAATGACTTCACTCTACCTTATTATTCCACAATATGTACACAGGGTGATTCATAAATAATGCGAAAAACGTCGGGGGGTAATTCCTTATCGAAAATTAAGGGGGGACCTTTTATACAATTTTTTTCCTAAAACGTCTTTTTCCGGAGTTATACTCTCCTCTCTCCTAAAGAGAAACGGTAAAATTAAGTTTCCATTTTATTTCTCAAATTTGGAGAAATGTAGGAGAATAAAATTTAGTGGATGTTTTTTACGGGGTTCACACTTTTCAGCCCCTCGTGAAGATTATTGAAAATATTACTATAGGTAGCCTTTTAACAAATAAAAATCATCTACCAAATGTAATTCTCCCACATTTCTCCAAACTTGAGAAATAAAATGAAAACTTAATATTACCGTTTCTCTTTAGGAGAGTATAACTCCAAAAGAAGACGTTTTAGGGCAAAAAAATTATACATATACGGAATTGAAAAGTAATACCTCTTTTATTGGAAATAAAAAATATCAAGTTGATTATGTATGATTCGAATAATTTTTTTGAATTATGCTGAATATATTAAATGTTCTATATTTTTAGATGTATCGACGCCTGGCGTCCGTGCGTATCGCCCAAATAGCATACGTGAACGGCGCAACCTTGTGTATGAAGTGTTTGTTAGTCAATTACACAAATTTTTCACAAATAGTAGCCAATAATAACTTGTTTATGACGTTAACGTTAGTTTACAAAAATTATTTTTACGCTAAAATTTTCTCGATTTTAAAAAGATATTTTATTGTTTATTGCTTCACCCGTCAAGATTCTCACAAAGTAGGTTATCTGGTTTAAACTAGCAAATCAAAAGTATTGAAGTATCGCTAAAAATCAGTGCATGCTGCAAAAAAATAATTTGTAAACATTAACCCAAAATTTTTGTAGTAACAAAGCAAACACTTAGTTGGTTTATAATCATCTAAAATGTTTTTTAAAAGCGTTAGTATAAAAAAATACTTTATTTCTACGCTGAACCTACTTCATGAAAAAAGTTTTAAGAATCCACGTTGAAAAAAAAAGTTCTTTCGAAATATCATATACTGCGCTCCTTGAATGTAATGATTAATGTTGAAAGAGAGGTGATGAGAGACGTCGCCGTGCCTGGGGTAAAAATTTTACATTGGGCCCATGTGAATAAATAACGTGAAAATTGATTTACTAAAAAACAAATTGTGGGATGATGTCTAGGCCCCCGTGAATCCCGGGCCTGGCAATTTTATCCCATCGCCCCCCTCTCGACAGCCCTGTGCTGAAAGCTCAGGCTGCATCGACTAAAGCACTGAGTGATACATTTCTCAGTGACATAGCGACAAGTGACAACGTACAAGGAAATGAAACACTTGTAAATATGACTGTATATTTATTTATAATTTCCTTAACAAAGGTACTGCGATAATATAGTACAATAAGTATAAGGTTTATTTATTAAATACATACGGGATGACAATGGCGAATACACAGATAAGTTTTGATTTAACTACCAGTCAAACAATACATACTGTTTGTAACATTGCAAAAATAACAAGATTTACTTACTACATACATCTCTTAAGATAAATTTACTTGTAAAATCCTTCCAAATTTTGCACATACATAAATATACAAATTATATATAATCTCGAATATTCGCGTATTAAATTATTTATTGTTACAATTACATTGCTGTTCATTTTTTAAACAATATTAGCTTGAACTTTTATATCTGACGATAAGCATTGAAAAGCCCTCTTTAGAATATTTATTCATTTATAACTGATCGGTATTTAATTTTAATTTTGAAATTATATAGAAAATACTTACTTGAATTATTTAAGGGATACATTTATTAAAATAAACAATAATAAACACTGGTCCAGCAAAATAACTTACTCATTTTCAAAATTGCGTACCCAAAAGCTTGAAAACCTGCGATTCAAGTTATGCTGTAGTTGAAAATAATTTTACTAATTTAAGAATTATCTTAAAATCCATACTGTACTTTTGTAGGCAATTATGGGTTGAAATATTGTTTAGTTTTTTTGTTTCTGCTCGCTAAGCAAGTTAATTTTTAACTCTTGCTCTAATGCAGTGGGTCATTTTGTGTGAACAACATTAAGTAATCGTACAGGAATGTTAAAAAAAATATGCTTAAATAAAAACAACTTATCTTTTTTATAAATAATCTTCTATAGCAGTTATGGCAACTGGTCGATCGCGAAGCAATTTTCAGTCTATCAACTGCAACAATTTTCGAAATTTGCTAAATTTGCAAAAATATCATTGCTGCATTTTTTTTTGTATCCTTTATGGGCGCCGAAAATAAAACTACTTAAAAATGGTAATTTTTGCGGTTGAGTTGGCCATGGAACTGTGAGGAAAAAATCAAAACTTCTTTGGTTTCCGATGCAGTAGAGCAGTGCAAAGTTTTTAAAAATAGGTCCCGGGAAAAACAGGACCCTTGTAAGAGCGGCTTTTTCTCGGAGTTCGTTCTTAAATTCAAGAATTTGGTGGGAAGCTCGCGACTAATATTTTATATAAAAAGTCTATCGCGAAAAGAAACCAGTTGGTCACCCCTGTTCATGCTAGATAAATTCCGAAACTCTCGTCTCTTTTCGGTAAAAATTTTATTTATTTATGCTACGATTGTTACTTTCAAAAAGACGAGCTCCTTCACAGAAAGATTGGTGATTTATAAATAAGCATATTTATATTAATTGAACAATGTTGCAAGATGCGCTATTCGTTTGTCAAGCTTTGCAATGTAATTGTAACTATTTCAGTTCAGACCTTTTTATTGCTTAAAATTTTGGTACATTTTTACATTTTAAATAATTGTATTTGACACATATGACCATATTTTTGATAAATAGCCTATCTAGTAAATAAAAAAATGCACACTCGAAACAATTCAGTCTGCATTGTAATTACCTAGTTTATTAAAATATAAATATTATAGGAAGTATCGGGTTATTATGTATATTATAGGTATACAAAAGTATTGGTGAATAATAATACATTTGCAATATATTTAAAGATTATTTAGTGTATGTACTGTACTCATGGGGTTCGGAAGAACACATCGCGTCACTAGAATTATCACTTTAAACATAAACGATGTGAGGCTTTGTCTTGATGTTGGCGTTGAATTGTCCGTAAATGTCCATATCATTACCCTTTGCAAAGGTGTCCCAAGGGGGCAAAGCGTGGTATTCGTGAATCAGAGGTGGTCCGATAATGTACTTATCAGAACGGGGATGGCCGTACGTGAGGGTCAGAGCTGCGCCATCGGGACATGGAGCATTCTCCCTTGGCGGCAACTCGCGTTTCTTCAAGCGCCGTCTCAGCGGACCGCAGTATAACAGAGCAAACGCTGTACCCAACAAGAAGCAAGCGGACACTACCGCCGACACAGCTGCGATCCATCCTAACGAGCAATCCACTTGAGATTCTGAGGCTTCTACCAGTAACATATCTATGAGGGGCTCGGGACCAGCGCATCGTACACTTTCTATATCGATGATAAACTCTGTTTCGTCGGAGTCGTTATGATTATTTCCCATGGCCACTTGCTCGCGTTCTAGCCGCCACAACCACATCAACGAACAGTTACATTCTAGGGGATTCCCTCCTAATTTCAGTGACCTTAACTGGTCAAGAGGGAAGTGCGACGCCTCTAACGTACTAAGTTGATTATTTCGAATAGATATGTGGGTAATCCGAGGGTTCCCGTGAAATAATCGCGTGGGAAGGCTGTGCATGGCGATGTTGTTATTAAGCCACACCCTTTCCAGATTAATATTATCAACAAATGCCCTCGAATCTATTTTAGTTAGAACATCTAATCTGTCTAGGTGTAAAAATCGTAACTGAAAAAGGCCGCGAAACGCCACCGGCGGGACGGAGCGGATGAAGTTTCCGCTAAATTGGAGTTTTGTCAGATTCGATAACTTGGCAAGTGATGCCGTCGGCACCGTAGTAAAATTGTTGTAGCTGAGATCCAGATGTTCTAATGCTCCAAGACCGGCCAAGGCTCCTGTATGTATGTCGTCAATAACATTGTTATCGAGCGTTAGGATTCTTAAGTCGGGAAGAGCAGGCATTGAGCCTTCGTCTATAAATCCCAGAAGATTTTGCGACAAAGACAAACGTTGTAGATTTAAGGAGTCGCTAATTGCCATGCCCGGCATTTCCATCAACTGATTAAAGTCTAACAAAATTTCACGTAGAAACTTTGCGGGCCGCAATAGCCCCACCTCTAAGTACATTAACTGGTTGTTGGTTAAGTTCAACACTTCCAAAGAGTGAAGATCTCGAAACGCTAATGCCGGCAGTTCTTCGAAACGGTTATTGCTAAGATCAAGTACCGTCAAATTGCGTAGTCCTTTAAGTGAGTCTTTTGATAGAATGTCAATTTCGTTAAAACTTAAATTCAACTTTTTCAAGAAACGCTGGTATTCAAAGTTGGACGATCCCAGTTTTTGTATTTTATTAGCGGATAAATCCAACGTTACTAAATTATTATAAAAGCTTAACGTGAAATTCACATTGCTGATTTTATTATGGGACAGGTCTATGTGACGAAGTTCCGGGTTTAACTGGATTGGTACAACTTCTAGGCCGGCTGCTTCGCAGGATGCTTGTAGAACATCATCGTTGCAAAGGCAACGAGCGGGACACATTGCCCGGGCCGGGCGGGCCAGAAGCAGCATAAGCAGCACCCACATGGGCTGGGCCCGCTCACCCCCCATGCCAGGCACGCCGCATCCGCATGGGACCTGTAAAAAAAGGAACATTAAGCAACCCCAGTATATTGAACAGTTGGATGTAACTGTTTGAAAGATAAAAGTCGTATAATTCATTAACTTTCGACAAGAATTTGTCGCAATTAGGTTATTATATGAATTATGATTACATAAGCAGAAATTAGATTTGCACGGGGAAAGCTGCACAACCTAGACTACCGCTGATTGATATCGCGAGGGTGCTCTGGGCCGCTCTCATTTACATCGGTCGGAATGATAGAGTGCGCCTCGTTTACATTAGGTGCCCTCGCATTCCGCCGGCGTAAAAACACATTACGCCGCCAGATAACGGGGCTGTCGAACATATCTCAACCGCCTGCCATTTCATCTAAGATTGATGCACCGTAATGCGTTCGCTCGCTCAACGCGGCTTCACGCACCTGCTAGCCGGCATCTTGAGTGCCCGATTGTTCTGCTGACCTGCTAACAACAATACCTCGACAATGGTTTTGGTATTTCATTAGTGTCTCTATTCGTCGCCGTTGCCAAGAGACGCTATTCTAGTCCCTTGCACCGCGCAAATCTTCCACCCCCGATCCATGAGAATTAAGACAAATGACTGTACAAAAACCAGGAGATACTGCATACTTGATAAGGATTTGATGGGTGTGCGCCGAGCGGAGAAAGAAATTGATTATCTTCAGAATTCATCAGGCCACCCATTTCCGTATCGTGCGACGGAAATTTAAAAATCATTTCTTTCACATTAACGAATTCGTTTTTGAATAATCTTTGATATTATAACACGCTTTTTACCCATCACCGTATAACGATCTACACGCTATCATACTCCAAATATACTAATATCAACGCACGATAAATTTTCCATTTTTTTAAATGTAAATGACGTTAAAATTAAGAGAGACGATAATCTATTTGTGTAGTTTTACTGTTACTATATTTTTTAAATAACGCCAACAGCATAATAAAATTAGCTATTAGTAAAACTGCCTTAAAAAACTTTTCTTATAAGGTTATGTATTAATGTATTTATGACCAAGCTTCAAATTATTTATTTATTGGTCAATAGCTAAAACGAGTATTAAAAACGAATAAGTAAAGTTATAATCTATTTAATATAAATGCTAGATTAATTTAAGCGATTTGTTTATTATTTTAATTGAGCTACATTAAAAGTGACTTATGTTTTTCCGAAAATTTCTTGTAAAAATGCAAGACGAGTTTAGATACTCTCATCTCTACATTAGTAACAATCTTAATAAATAAATAGCTCATAAGGAGACGAAAGTTGAGAAAATAAGATTCTACCAAAGAAGAGATGATAATCTCGAAGATATGAGAGTCTGGATACTGGTTTAGCATTTTTAGAAGAGATCCTTTGAAAAAAGGTAAGCGATTTTTAATTAAACTGATTTGTATTTTTTATTATAAAGTTTTGCAGATTTTAAGACGTTATCGTTGTGCATAGAAAATAATTATTGTATTACAGCATCGTCTAAAGCGCATTTCATACGTTTAACAAGTATTTAAAGTCTTATTAACTTGTTATCACTTGCGCAATGCAGTATAAAACCGGAATCAACTTAAAAAGTCTGATTTTTCCGCTTTGACTGCGCTGTCCTTAAGGAAATTAGTGGCAAAAGAATTGAAAATGGAAAATTAAGTTCAAAGTTTTAAAATTAAGTCGAAATGAAGTAAAATACCTTGTTCTTATTCTTTTTTCAGTTAATGAATCTAGAAGCGGATCGTAAATGGAGCTGCTCTCACGCTGTAGAAACTTGGAACACCTAATTCACGTGATCTTACTTACGATTACAATTTAGAAAGATAGATAATTATTACTACAGCCTTTACGTGTCTTTGAAAGTCGTATAAATTAGTTTTAACTTTAGAATTCCACGTTATAACGAATTATTAAAGCAAAGCTTTAATCCAGGGATTCTAAACCGGGGGCCATGGACCCCAAGGAGTACGTAAAACGTCTACCGGGGATACGTGCCAAAAACAATGAAAAAATTTATTGGTGGAAAGCAAGAACCAACCACTTTTGCACTAAATATGTTTACATTGTGTGTTTTATGCATTTAAATAGAAAGTTCTTTTGA
This sequence comes from Elmis aenea, assembly GCA_947652605.1. Taxonomy (NCBI): domain Eukaryota; kingdom Metazoa; phylum Arthropoda; class Insecta; order Coleoptera; family Elmidae; genus Elmis; species Elmis aenea. Next base: position 18,999,184 of record OX393584.1, read on the forward strand.
AGTGGACCAACTCACAAGTGTGCATGACGCTTTACAGTGACACAGTGAAACCAAGGGTTTCATTGATCAAAACGAGTTAAAACCATTGCCGTAAGACAACACCCCGTATAAGATATAATAACAAGAAAATTATTGAAGTCATAGTACCAAAAATTACCTTGGCATATTTAGCTAAGATAGTCGAAGCCGTTTTTGTCAATTTCAGCAAGACGCCCAGACGTCGGTACTTTTTTTGCAGTATATACCGCATATGTGGATGATAATATGAATAACGTATGACAAAACCCCGTATAAGATACAATAAGTAGAAAATTATTACAGTCATGGTTCTAAAATTACCTGGGCTAATAGTCGAAGCCGTTTTTGTCAGTTTTACCAAAATTCGCCCAAGCATCGGTACCTTTTTTGCAATATATACCGCATATTTGAATGATAACATTAATACCGTAAGAGACAGGTGTTCTATACCAGGAGTCCATGGACCCCCGGACGTAAAGCTACTACAGGGGGTATGTGTCAAATACAATGCCCGGAGAAATTTATTGGTGGAAAGCAAGAATCAACAATTCTCGCAATAAATATTTTTTACACTGTATCTTCTATGCATAATTAAAGTTTTTTTGAAATGGACTAATGGCAAGGGCTACATGACGCTTCACAGTGTGGCCAAGAGGGGGACATTGATGGAAACTCGTTCAGATCCGTTGCTTTAATCGAATATGCCAAGTGTGTACAGGGTGCACGTTTCAATATGCACAGTTTAGATCGACAGGTGTTAATCAGTTTGAAGTACTTGGACAAAACGTTTGTGTCAATTTTACCTTAAATTTCATGTTCATTTGGAAAAAGGTCGTTGAATTAAAGACATTATGTATGTTATATAATAAGTCAATCAGGGACTGAGAACTGAACGAAAACGAGACTAACCGAAGAACCAAAACGAAAACGGTAACGATATTATTATTCGTTCAAGATTGAATACGATATAAATAATTTCTATTACCGGTTTAAACCGGTTTTATCACTATTTAAAGTTTATTCTGTGATTTACTGTCTGAGCATAAGGGACTTCCCCAAGGTGCTTAAATATCTCACTTGAAACAAGTGAGCTTCACTTTTCTCACTGTATATTATTAGATATAGATCGTTTGTTCAAATGTTCATGTTCATTTAACAAGTTGAGTTGTGTTTTACACCTGATGGGCGTGAATTTATTCTTAGTAAAATGCACAAATTTTATTTGAATATATGTTAATTATGTTTAACAATTTGGTAAATCTAATAGGGCGGTTCGTCAGTCTAAAATATGTCGTCCAAAGGATCAAAACCCATCATATCGTCGTCTATTCAGCGATTGCTAAAAAACATAAACAAGAACGTAAATGGACTCCAAAAGTTATTACAAACATTTTACTTTTACCACTGAATTATCAAAAATACATAATAATCACGCCAAATTTGTTTTTATTTCGAACCATATTAATTTGCATATTATAACATATTAAGTCTTTATAATCTGTATAATCGAGTATTCGAATAATCGAGGTTATTTCGTATTCATCTTAAAGCAGTTATAACGTTATAACCGGTATTAACCGTTTTTTAATTTTTGTTCACGAAAACAAAATTTTTGGGTGGACACGTAAAGTTTCGTGATTTAGGTCTTTTGTTTTTAGGCTCTGATTTATATGGATTTATGTAGATTGTATAATGGAAATAAGGTTGAGTATTTACGAAAAATACAAATGCATTTTGTGTAATATCATAAAAGTGATCTTATTCGGTTATCATTCTTTACTTATCATCACTTAAAAGATAGTTATGTGTACAATTGTCGAATAATTTTACAGTTTATTGATCATCTATCAATAATTATCGATTTTATTGACTGTGTGTTCTAATGGAGAACGTTCGTGGTTGCATTTAATCGACATTTGGACTGCCTGCTATTCTAATTAATCTAGCTGTCATTTGGGTTCACTGAGAACAGCATAATTATCAATAACGTTGTTTAAATTGTATCCAAGCGAAAAAAATCACTTTCTGCATCCGATTACTGCTAAATTGTTCGTGAGCAGAACTGCTACTGTCATTTCCTGGAATAAATACGTAAATAGATTTTACATGTTCCAAAGTGATTAAAATTGTGTAATGCAATAACATACATGGGTCATCAGCCTTATCAGTTGAGTTTTAAGTAGGAAGACGTGCTAAAAGTGTGATATGGCGTCTTAAAAACATTGTTATTCGATAGTAAGAAACTCTAATGCCCGGTTTCTCCGACACATCTTAAGATCCAGCTGAATCTTAAGTTCGCCTTAACGTTATAGTGTTGCATCATGCAATTTTAAGAACATATTCGACTTGAGCTGAGCTCACATCTTGAGTCGCTGTTTACTAGAACTTGAGCTGGAGTACATAACCTAAAATTATCTTGTAATGTATTTGCTTTGTTTGTAGTTAAATAATTGTTTAAATTGTGGTTTAAGTTTAAATATGGATATTGACTTTATAAATATGATAGATGATGCAGATGATGACTTGTACGACCCTGTAATTCCTCGAAGGCGATTTGTTCGCGCAAATCCATTTACGGATTTCGAATACGATCGTTTTTTTATGCGTTTTCGCCTCACAAAAGAGACAGTTATTGTGATCTTAGATCAAATTGAGCCTCAATTGGAGTATACAGGGTGTTTGAAATTCGAGTTTAAGCATGGGGATCTCGCGTATTATAATAGCTAGAGTATAGGTTTAAAATTGGCAAAGTTGCTAAATTTGGTGCTCATTAATAATCCAAAGAGAAATTGGAAATATCTCAAACAGTATCCGAGAAAATTAGGAAAAACTGGAAAATACGATTTTTAAAAATCGTTTATAACTCCTTTGGAGTTTGAAATATTTTAAATGTGTAAAAAAGTTGCCCAAGCAACTTTTTAAGCCGAATCGGATGGTGGTCACAAATTTCTCCTTGGTCGATTCGTTTTTGTTTTAGACAACCAACTTTGTTTTTTGTGATCGGCAGCATATCGCGTTTTTCTTCGTTATTAAAGTTCATTTTTAGGACTAACAGGCCTTTAAAACTTTTAGATTGTTGATCGGTTGTCATGGAAACAACAAAAACTACAATGACCGGCCAACCTGATTTATAATGGTTATTGTTTAAAACGTATTTTTTGAAATTTGACAATAAAAGAAAAAGTAAAATATTATGTGTGATACATCAATGGATTTAGAAAAATAAATGCTATTTGATAATGTAAATAGCAAAACTTGCGCCCATAAGCAAAAACAAAGTTGGTTGTCATAAAATAAAAACGAATCGATCTAAGAAAAATTTGTGACTACCATCCGATTCGGCTTAAAAAGTTGCTTCGGCAATGTTTTTACACATTTCAAATATTTCATCCTCAATATGAGGATAAATGTACAGAAAACAAAAAGCATGATAGTAACAGAGAAAGAAAACTCACACAACATTTCAATAGAAGGGCAATATATAGAACAAGTAACACATTACAAATACTTGGGAACAATCATAGAAGGAAACGGAAGACAAGACAAAGAGATAAACGACAGACTAGGAAAAGTAGGAAGAATATATAATACCCTAAAAACGACCATCTTTAGTAAAAGAGAAATATCCAAAGAAACAAAAGTAGACGTAGTTAAAAAAGTAGTCACACCAACTTTATTATACGGAAGCGAATCATGGACACTTACAAAAAGAAACTTAGGTAGAATAAATGCAGCCGAGATGAGGTTTTTAAGAACAATCGAGGGAAAGACAAAACTAGACAAAATAAAAAACGAGACATATAGAGAAAAACTTAAAATAAAATCAACAGAAGTTAAGATATGGGAAAGACAGTTAGGATGGTTAGGCCACATTAATAGAATGACAGATGAAAAATTAACAAGGAAAACGTACGAAGCAAGGACGCAGGGAAAAAATAAAAGGGGCCGACCAAGAAAAACTTGGAAAGAAGGAGTAAAGAAGGCAGCGCAAGAAAAAGGTATTAAATGGGAGGACGTAAAGGAGCTGTCTCAAAACAGAGTGGGGTGGAAAAGAATAGTTAGCAAGAAATAAAGTTAACATAATAGTGAAGCTCACATTAAATATTATGTTAAGTGTACTTTTATCGAACTTGTGTTTAGTTTTTATCTTAAATTGGTTTAGTAAATTAATGTAGTCTTACACCTAAAGGTAGAAAGACAAATGACTAAATAAAAATAAAAAAATTCAAATATTTCATACTCCAAAGGAGTTATGGACGATTTTCAAAAATCGTATTTTCCAGTTTTTCCTAATTTTCTCGGACCCCGTTTGAGATATTTCCAATTGCTCTTTGGATTATTAATGAGCACCAAATTTAGCAACTTTGCCAAATTTAAACCTATACTCTAGCTATTATAATAAGCGAGAACCCCATGCTTAAACTCGAATTTCAAACACCCTGTATACATAATCTATTTATTTTATTTTCTTCCACCAAGCTAACTAATAATTGTTTTTCCTCCATGGTATAATTTATTCTTTTTTTTCCGCCATTTCAACACAAAATAAAATAATAAACACCGAACTGTAACTTTATATGTGACTAACAGCTGATAGCAACAACAAGATGTCACAGGGAGCCGTTTTAACAGCTGTGAAGTAAATGGCCAATGAAAATTAGCCATTTCAATCTGCCGCTAAAATGTGCCGACTTCTTGCAACGTTGCCAAACCGAGTTCTAACTTAGCTGAGATGTCTAACAGATTCCGGAATATGTTTTCTGTGCAACGCATTGGTATCTTGAGACGGTCTTAAATATAAGGCGGGCTTATATAAGTTCGATCTTGAGATGTGTCGGAGAAACCGGGCATAAAAGATTGGTTATTTAAAAGCAAACAAAATTATTTTTAAATTTAATAACTTCAATTAAAGATCAAGAATCCTTTACTCGAAAGGATCTTTTGTAAAAAAGCTTAACCAGTGTGATGAGACGTGTGTAGCATTTTGATCAAAGATTATTTAATGAACTATAAGTGATTTTTAATTGAACTTATTCATATCCATAAATAAACCAACTAGATAATTCAAATAACAATAACCTGGGAACAAACATAAAAGCAAAAACAAAGGACAAAGATGCAGAAGATGAGATTTCTGAAAAGGAAAGAAGGATGTAGACTAATAATTAGTCTACATCCTTCTTTTCTTGCTAGTCTTATCAATTATTGATAAGACTAGCAGGTATAAAATCAGAACAAGCCTAGACAACAAAGACCAGAATAAAAAGGAGTTGCTGGAGAGATTTGCTACAGTTAGCCAATGATAGATGGTGTGGTGATGCATAATCAAGAACTAGGAAAACATACCTTGAAAACGAAAGCTACAAAGGGATCTAATTAAGAAGAAGAAGAGGAAGAAGAAAAAGAAGAAGAATAATAATAAAAATATTTATAAATACAAAATTTTTATCACAAAAGTGTATATGTAGAATTGACTAACGCTATAGAGCAGTGGTGTCCAACCTTTTTGTACCTCCGCCCCCCTTTTTCATAAAAAAAAATTTTGCGCCCCCCTTACTTTTCGTAACAATCTAATTTCATGATAATTATTTAATGGGCTTCAAAAAAATATACCATATTTTGTAAAAATAAAGTTTTTTCTGTTTGTTTGTATTCAAAAATGATAGTTTGGTAACAGCTGCGTGCCCCCCTTACAATAGTCTCGCGCCCCCCTAGGGGGGCGCGCACCACAGGTTGGAAACCACTGCTATAGAGGTTGTATTGATTAAACCGGAAGTGACCAAATCCGGAAGTAACTTTAAAAACTTAAATTAAACCATCCGGTTTTTATTGCATAATTAGAAAGATATTTGATAAAAAAACACTTTTTACTTAAATTTTTTTTTGATTATCACTATAGTTTGTAATCCATTGGACCTAAGTCATAGCAACATATAAAACCCTATTCGCATGTAACTGAGTGAGTGCTGGACACTTAGTTTTTTTCTTTAGTTTTGTATTTAATTAAAAAAACGGTTTTGTGTAAAAAACCGATTTAAATTAAAAACCGGTTAAATTAACCGGTTTTTAACATTATTTAGATTAGGAATGCAAAGTATGAAAAGATATTATCTATTTATAATTTTATAATATATGTGCACTCAAGCGTTCAGTAATGACTTTCGGTAAACTAATCGCATTTAATATAGATTTTGTATTTTTGCAAAGTAATTTTAATTAAAGAAAGATGTTAAAAAACCGGTTTTTTATTATTTTGGTTACAGGTTACCGCTTTTTTTGCCTTTAAAAATAACGGTTTTGGTTTCGGTTAAAAATCATTTTTTCGGACAAAAAATAGCGGTTTAAAAAACCGGTTTCATGCCCTGATTTATAACATTCATGGAAACATTTAGTGAATTATCCACTTGAATGAATTTTTTGGTCTTTTTAAATAATTACATTAGGATCTAACTTAATTCAAATGCATAGATTTTGAGTACTAAAACAAATTTAAAACAGCACTTGCTATATTTTTATATTTTTTTAGATAAAGATCGTGTATAAAATTTAAACTAATTAAGTTGTGTTTTTGCTCCTTACGGGTGTTATACTAAAAAATGGTCAAATGTTAATGTGTTTAACGTTTTGGTAAATTTTGCCAATCTAAAATATGATGTCCGTGAGCATCAAAATCCATCGTCATCGTTTATAATTTAGTGGAGACGCAAATACTGTCATCGTATTAATAGAGGGTTGTAGTTACTAAAGAAAAAAATTAAAGTTCTCGATTTTTTGACGACAAAAAAAAACTATAAAACCGGTTTTAACCGTTATTATTTCGGTCCACGAAAACGAAAAAAGATTTTTTTGGGTGGGAACGAAAAGAACGAAAACGATATATTTCGTTTTCGTTCCGAACCGAAACGAACGAATTTTTTTTCGTTTTTAGTCCCTGGTTTTAACTAAAGCTAACTTTATCAAATGTTTTTTCTTTTAAATTAGACCCTTAGCACCTTCAAAAAAGCGGAAAATTATTGTAGGTAATGCTATATTTTGTTGCACTTTTATAACTTTCTTAGTATTTTAAACCTAACGATATTGTTCAAGTATATATTCAAGTTCATTACAAAAATACAGCGTTGTCAAAATTACCAAAACAATTTATTATTCTATCAGTAGGAATAGCGGAATAGCCAATTAATTAGTTTTAGACGTTTTGCTCAATTATGCAGTTTTTTTTAAATTGTTTATTGCAATTGATTATGTTTGGTTAATGTGGCGTTCGGTATATGTTAAGTGCACATTCTGTACCAAGCTTTATTTGCTGTGATGTAATTAAACTAAGCTGATGTATAATGGCGAACACGATCACAAAACAGACATCCGGTCAGTTAAATCCTATAATGAGTGGATTCAAAAGTTGTAGTGCTGGCTGGATTTGCTATAAAGCTCTACTGCCAGTTAGTTGGATACTTTCATGTGTGCCTCGCGAAAAAGTGCAACAAAAAGCTTTGTTCGATTTAAAATATAAACTACTGCACGCGCAGTTCGCATATAAATTTTGTAGTCAGATATTACACAGCCATGTTTAAAAATAAATAACAAGTAGTGCATTCACCGCTAAGATAATTTAAGTTACATTTTTATATAATATAGTCATGGTTAAATCACATAAGGATCTTAATTTTAAGCCTTAAGTTTAAATAAAATATCAAATTTGATATCATTTTAAAAAAATCCACAACTTTTCCCCAAAAATATTTTTTACCGTCAAGTATAACCGAATTATTACCGATTTTAATAAAATGCCCATTTTGATTTTTTTTTATTATCTAGCGTGCCATGGAACTTTGTTCAAAACATTTAAGCATCATTGAATAGGTCTCAGAAAGGGGAACAATTTGTCTAGTTAAAATTTCTTTGTAACTCTTACCGTTTACGAGATCCCAATGGCCCTTATATGTGGACCACCCTGTATACAGTGTGTCCAGAATTCGAGGCTCACCATGGGTAACTTTTAAACCGTAATAGATACAAGGTCGGTCAAATGGGACAAAAGTTACCTACTTTATAGAGCAATACAGCGATGCTTTTGTTTTTGAAAAAAAATTCAAGGCTAATTTGATATTGATGAAAAACCAAAAATGTGTCATTACTTTACATGAATTTATCTCTGTTTCTATAAGATAATAGCAAAAAAGGTTTTATCAATAATGGTAGATATTTTTGATCGCTATAAAATGGCGGCAATCAATTTTTTTTAATATTGCATATGTACGAGATACAGCATAAACTTGCATTTTTTTAAATACAAACCATAGTTGATTTTAGTGTCATTTGAGAGCTTTTTCTCTCTTTTCAATGATGTGCCACATGACACATTTATTTTAAAATTGGACGGCTCTAATATTAACAAACGGTTTTGATGAAAAAAATTAAGCACGCCACGAATTAATAACATCGTGTTTCATCTATTAGCTAATAAGAAACAAAAGAACGCCTATTCAAAGCAAAAAATCAGGGTTTAAATGAATTATTTTATTTACAACACACCTCGAAAATATAACGTTGCCCAAATAATTTACAATAAAATCGCGATATCTCGAAAAATATTAGTTTTAGGTATGAAGCATGGTTAATGTTTTTGAAAGACAACCAAACTTTCTACAACATTATGTAAGGTGTTGTATTTAAGAAAAATTGAGTTATCGATGTTTAAAGTTTCACGATTTTGACCAGCGTGAAAAAATACCTTGTATAATATTTTAAAACTGTAGCTAGCGTAAATTGTTAATTAATCAATGTTTTTTTACTGCCTTTTTAAGTAACTTAAATGTTAAAAAAAAAATGAACCCATATAACCTTTCACAATTTTCAAAGTACATTTTAAGAAAAATTCAAAAATGTAAAAACATACAGTGTGTTCCATTTAAAATTTCAAAGTTTGAGTCCGTTTCCGGTTGAACCGGAAGTCGTATTGTAACCTTAATATTTCCATCAAATCGGAAAAATTTTATAACGCTTATATGCAAATTTTCACTGTTATATCTGCAATAGTATTCTAGATATTTGTCTGTTTCCATACTTACGCACATCCCTGTATACAGTGTGACCCATTTCAAAGCGGATCACCCCTATAAAAAGTTTATTTATGGTCCGATTTTCATGAATTTGTTTTGGCATCCTATTAAAAAATTCAGTTTACTCTTTACTCTCACAAAGCCTACTATGATTTTTTCTCGATGTCAAATTTGGCAAAATCTCTTTAGCAATTTTTTAATTTCAAATCTGACTACACCTGGTTTCAGGATACCCGCAAATGGGTTTGTACCAAATTTCATGATAAAATATTTTTTATTAAGAGATTAATTATGAATTCAATATTTGTGATTAAATTAATATCGATATTGGAAACGCAGTGTACAGGGTGGTCCAAATTCGATGGGATTGCATGGGTATCTCGGTTAATATTTAAGATAGAGAAACGGTTAAATTACCAAAAATGTGCAGTTTTTTGAGACAAACTCAGAACCGTTTTCAAAAATATTCTATCATTTCCGGTTTTCGAGTTATCGAATAAAAAGTGTTTTTTTGTCATATTAATAATGTGTCATATCTCCGTTATTGTTGTAAATATCAAAAATATTTATTAAGATTATTTTTGGATATTTTTATGTTTAATTTGATTATACTAAAAAAAAAAATTTTACGCTCGCCGTTAAAAAGTTATGACACAAACTTACATTTTTTTAAATGGAAACGATAGTTGGCTATGACCTATTTAAATTCCTCATTTTTTTCTCATTCCAAATATATAAAAGTCGATGTATTTATTTTTAATAATACGCAAGTTATAAAGGTTTTTTAGTTTTTTTTTTCTAAGAAAATCATAGAAGGCTATGAAAACAAAAACCAAACAAGGTGTAAAACCTTACAAAACTCATGTGGTACAAGTTACCAAAGGTTTTTTAATTTGTTGTGGAGATAAACATTGTAAGTATTTGAAAATAAGAAAACAACGATATAGTCGGTATCAGCAGTAATGTAGGATATTGTTGTTTATCTTATGTTCAAAAAATTTCGTATTTATCTCAATAACAAATTAAAAAACCTTGGTAACTTGTACCACATGAGTTTTATAAGGTTTTACACCTTGTTTATTTTTTGTTTTCACAGCCTACTATGATTTTCTTTAAAAAAAAAAACTAAAATACCTTCATAACTTGCGTATTGTTGAAAATAAATACATCAACCCTTATATATTTAAAATAAGAAAAAAACGAGGAATTTAAATAGGTTATAGCCAACTATCGTTTCCATTTAAAAAAAGGTAAGTTTGTGTCATAACTTTTTAACGGCGAGCGTAAAAATTTCTTTTTTAGTATAATCAAATTAAACATAAAAATATCCAAAAATAATCTTAATAAATATTTTTGATATTTACAACAATAACGGAGATATGACACATTAATAATATGACAAAAAAACACTTTTTATTCGATAACTCGAAAATCGGAAATGATAGAATATTTTTGAAAACGGTTCTGAGTTTGTCTCAAAAAACTGCACATTTTTGGTAATTTAACCGTTTCTCTATCTTAAATATTAACCGAGATACCCATGCAATCCCATCGAATTTGGACCACCCTGTACTATGCTATGTAAAAAACAAAACTTAGAAAAAAACTTTATTTGACGTAAGATCTCTTAAATAAGCAACAATTTATTCGTGTGTTTTAAAATCGCAACTTTTATTGAATTTTCGATTGGTGAACGATTAAATTTACAAGAAAAGATACAAAAATACAAAGAAAAAATAATAAATATTTTTTCATGAAATTTGGTACAAACCCATTTGCGGGAATATTGAATCCAGTGGTGTAGTCAGATTTTAAATTAAAAAATCGTTAAACAGATTTTGACAATTTTGACATCGAAAAAAAAATCATAGTAAGCTTTGTGAGTGTAAACTGAATTTTTAAATAAGGTGCCAAAGTACAGTTTTTGATGCTTTATCGTTAAAAAGAAAATTCATGAAAATCGGACCATAAATAAACTTTTTATAGAGGTGATCCGCTTTGAAATGGGTCACACTGTATATACAGGGTGGTCCACATATTGGGATCTCGTAAACGGTATTTTTTTAATTCTAGATATTTGCCTGTTTCCATACTTTTGCGCAACCCTGTATAAATATAAATTTTTCTTGACCGCTTATCACGAATTATGAAAGTTTGACTGTAATCAGTTACTTTGGACACCAAGTTTATAAAATACTTTTCTGTTGCAAACTATTTCAATTTTTAATCAAGACGTGTTAGTAGTTTAGAAAGTTGAACTTAACGCAGTTTAAAAATTAGGCAAATTTTAGTTCGGTGCTTCGAAGTTGACTAAATTTCATCAAACTTTTAGGTGGTATAACTTTTGTTAAAAAACTGTTTTAGCTTCTAACTTACTCGATCATATTGCATACTTCGAACAATTTTTCCATCAAAAGTTTATTTATTTTGTGGGCGAATATCTTCTCTTCCATTATATTTCAGATGCTATCGCCGAATACAAACAGGTAACGTTTGATCCATACAGACGATTTACTACAATCTAAATATTTTCATTTTCGTAAAAACTTTTCAGCAGCAGTAACTTGGATGAACCAGTTGCACCTGCTAGTTATGTCACTGATATAACGTTTATATTTTAAAGAAATTTACCACACGTTTTCATGTCGTATAAAACACTTTACAACGTACGATCTTGTAGTTCATAGCAGCGAATGTAGCTACTGCAACAGCATTTTGCCTAGAATTATTTACAACTCTCTTATATTTATGTATGTTTGCAGTTTATAGTTTTATGCAGAAATTGTAAATTGTGCCATTATTGCATTTTTATTTTCTATTATTTTATTCTTTAAGACGCTTATATTTTACTTGATGCTATCTTTGAATTTCCAAGTTCGACAAACCTTATTCAAAAATGAATATACTCAAAGGTTATGAACCAAATTAGAGGTTTACTAATTCACCCACAGCAGTTTAAATCTGATAGTAATAACTATAATAAGACTAGGCAACCGATTTTTAACTTTATCCAGTAACACACATAATTAATATTGGGGCGCTGATTTCAGATGACCTCAAAAAAAAGACTACCACTTAAAGTTACTTTCTTACAGTAACTTTTACTTTTTCTCGTTTTCATGTACAATACTTAATTTTAACCATTATCATTTGTAAAGGTATATTTAAAAATTTTAACTCTTATACCGGGTGATTCAGTTTGACTGTCGCACCCCTATAACTTTTGAATTATTGAAAATAACCCCAACAAACATGATATATTTGAAAACGGCGGCAAATTATCTATTAAATGATGTGCATTTGTTATCTCTACGATGACGTAGGTATGTCAAATCCGCGATAGGCAACTGGTTTTTTAAAAATTACATAGTATACATTTTTTGGTTGATTCGGATAGAGAATTTAATTCTGAATCCGACCATGTATTAAAAAAGTATGCATACATAAGAAAATTTTCGAGAAAAATCAATTCAAAGTTTATTCAAATTATAGCAAATAGTCTATTTAACATAACAAAAAACAATCAAATCTTAAAAATTATACTATAACTATCAATGGAAATGTAATAAAAATCAATTTTTATTAAAAATAAAAACATAATAAACGTTGACATAAAAAATTAGACTCTAAAAAAAAGCACTTACACATAGAGGACAACTGTGTTTGGAAGTCTAATTTTTTTATGTCGACGTTTATTATTTGTTTTTATTTTTACTAAAAATTTATTTTTATTACATTTTTATTGATAGTTATAGTATAATTTTTAAGATTTGATCGTTTTTTGTTATGTTAAATAGACTGTTTGCTATGACTTGAATATACTTTGAACTTTGAACTGATTTTTCTAAAAAAAATTCTTATGTATGCATACTTTTTTAACACATGGTCGGATTCAGAATTAAATTCTCTATCCGAATTAACCAAAAAATGTATACTATGTAATTTAAAAAAAACAATTGCCTATCGCGGATTTGACATACGTCTACGTATAGATAACAAATGCTCATCATTTAATGGAGAATTTGTCGCCGTTTCCAAAAATATAAGGTTTGTTGGGGTTATTTTCAATAATTCAAAAGTTATAGGGGTGCGACAGTCAAACTGAATCACCCGGTATACATCTGGATTGAGTAATGAGATAATAAATATACAATTTAGAATAATACTCTAATAATTTTACTTCAAAATGTACTCACAAAATTGACAATAACATCCAAAAAAAGGTATAATATACCTAGTCATTAAGAAATCTGCTAATAGAAAAACAAATTAGAGCCCGCAATGACATTTTTAAACTGTGTGTTGTATGCAGTCTGGAGTTAGATGCAATTTTGTTGGATTTGATTTTGCAATTTTACGTGCAAAATATTATTTGGTCGTGCAATTAATAACACAGGCGTTAAACATTAATAATCTGTTGTCCCGAAACATACTATGACATCAATTTATAAAAACCAACTGACGGGAAATACCTGCTGTTACGATTATAAATAAAAGAGAAAGGTATTGATTAAACTGCACCCTCGAAGAAAAAGCTCTTTTATGGCAGACACGCTTCAGGATTAATTATTGGATAATAGCTGTGCATTTATTTAAAATTAATAATCTGACATATGTTATTGAAGGTTTAACGTGTATAAATCCGGCTTTTGTTTAGCAGTTCTGTTTTAGTTTAGGTATTAAAATTTTAAAGATCAAAATGTTTGTCAATCTAATTTGATACATTATACAGGGATGCGCAGAGGTATGGAAACGAACAAATATCTACAACACTATGTAAAATATTCCAATGAAATTTGGTATCTGACCGTTATCGTATATTCGGGATTCGATAAAAATATTGAGGTTGCAATACGAGTTCCGGTGCAACCGGAAACGGACTTTAACTTTCTATTTTAAATAAAAGACCCTATATATTTTTTGATTTCTCGTTAAAATTACATTTAAAAATGTATAAGGTTATATGGGGTCTAAAGTCTAAAGTCAACCGTTTTCGTTAAATTCACAATTTTATGAAAATTTTGAGCGACAATGCACTTTCAAAAATTTTCAACATTTAAGAACTTTGAAAAGACAAGTAAATATATTTTTTTTGACATTTAGGTTGACAATAAGCTAATTAAGACTTTGGAACAACCATATTTAAAAAATATTATACAGTTTTTTTTTACGCTTGGTCAAACTTGTGCAACTTTAAACATCCATAACTCATTTTTTAAAAAATACAACACCCTAAGTTTTTTTACACAATCTTATAAAAAATTTAATTGTTCTTCAAAAACACGAAGTCTATTTTATACCTAAAATTGATATTTTTCGAAATATTGCGATTTTATTGTTAATTATCAGGGCAAGGTAAATTTTCGAGTAGGCTATGAAGGAAGACACCGGTAATTTGAAACAATTAAAAAAAAACAAGAAAGTTATATATTTAGCTTTTCCGTAAAAATTTTTGACTTTTTTGTCGAAGAAGTTTACCATTCTTACGAACCGAGAAAGACAGTAACAAAAGAACTTAGAAGAATTTCGCCAGATATGATTTTAAACATTCTTACGGAATTTCGGCATAGGTTAGCCTGCTGCCTAGAAGTAAATGGTGGTCATTTCGAGCATAGTATCATTAAGTTTTTGTATTACCTTTTTGTTACTTTTTAAAAATCCCAGATTTTTTTCTTTACTACGTCCTCTTACCAAGAAGACCGAGAAGAAACCTTGAGCGCTTCGTATCTTGGTAAAAACAACCCGGTCCTTATCAACGCCAGAATATTTTTCATACAATTGAGTTTGACAGTTTAAAAAGTCATAATCAAACCAATTGATAAAGATCCATCGATACCAATAACTTGTCTAAAAATTTTGGTAATCATTTTTACATAATTAGATTACTGCGATTAAAAGGATCTCTTAATAAATCTTCACAATAATTTGAAATTTTTGAAGTAACTGTCAATAAAAATACGTTATTGGTATCGATGGATTCGTTAGAAGATGCTTCATTTAAATAACCGCTAGTACCAGTATGGTTCCATTTAAAAAAAAATTGACTTTTTGTCAAAAAAACGATTCCGCAACCTTCAAAGCCGATTAAAGTAACCCAAATCTCATTTAAAATTTACAAAAACGTTTTTTGGACAATTGTTGACATAATAAAAATCAATTTATGCAGGTCACGGCACCCTTTAAAAAACTAAATTTTGTTTAAATTTTTTTTTGAGGTTATGAAAATTAACCAAAATAGTGCAGTTCTATCAAAAATCTCTTCCTTATCCCAAAAATGTAAAAATATACAGGGTGTTCCATTTAAAATAACAAAGTTGGGGTCATTTCCGGCGAAACCGGAAGTGAAACAAATGTGTGCAACAGCTCAAAAAGCCCGCTTTTTTGCACATATACCATGTCTAAAATTTCATTTATCTTAAATCAAAACTAAAGAAAAAAAAGGGGGTTTACCACATTTCATTTACCTATTTAAATTCATAGAATAGGGAGCAAACTTTTTTATCATTTTTAAATATACTGAAATGCAGACCTTAAATATCGCAAAACAAAGACTAACAAACAAAAATTCTAAGTAAGAAGCGTACTTGGCTCAAAATCACCAAGGTGGAAAATTTGCTTCGCCAGCAAATAAATTACTAAAATCGTAATTTTATTGAGCAAATAAACATAATGAAACATTAAAATTGATTCGTTTTAACTGTACATCGTACAATACACTTTAAAAGTAAATTATATTTGATATTATTTGAAAATATACATACGGAAAGTCATTTCGAGAACGCGTCCTAAAGTACGATCTTTAAAAACAAACTTCAAGAAATCATATAAATTTATCGATATTAAACAATTTCCATTTCTTATCAACAGTTTTTTTTATCAAATAACTAGATTTTGGAAATGTTATTTAAAAAAAGCTTTATTTTTAAATAGAAATATGCTAAAATATTTTGTCCGACAGCGTATGCATCATTTCAGGTAACGCAGCTGTAATTGGCGGAAAATAATTTAAATTGAACGCAGCCATTAAGTGCTAGGGCTCCGTAGTGGGAGAAAACATTGTAATAACCGGTTGTCACGGTGTTTTTCAACAAATAAATTATAATTAAGTGGTAAATACCTTTCAATTCATTATATTTACTGTAATGGTCGCATATAGTATAATATTTAATAATTTAAAAACAATTTTTAATTTACTCGCGTAACATCATAAAGTATTATTTAGTTATTTTTCTGTTTCTAGAAAACCATAAATAACATGTTTAAAGTTAAAGAAAGCCACATGTGTTTTAAAAAACGCGTGTAGATTATAATATTTATATTTTCTCAGGGTGTTTTAGTAAACAAAACACTTTTAAAATCGTTATCAATACAATGGTTTCTAATAATTACCGAGTCAAGGGCTAATTCCCAATGCTAGACCAAATAAGCGTTGACTGATTTGTTATGTCATAAATTTGTCTTTATTGCATTCTAAGAAAACGAATGCAGGTCAAACCATAACATCTGGCAACCCTAAGTTTAACATTCCTCGGGGAAGCCCGCCCTGTCTGTCTAGTTATTGTGTTGCGAATTATCTCTCTCATTTATTTAATGTTCATATTTGTGCAGATATTATTATTTATAACTGATTACAGTTACATGTACAATATTGAGTAATTGAAGTTATTAATTAATATGATTTTACATTGGCTTAGTATATTTTGTTTTCAAGTAACAGATTTCGACGTTTAATGGAGGGGAGATTTAAGTTAAAATTGTTAGAAAACTATTTATTTTAAGAAACTCCAATAGTCGACGAGCTAACGGATTCAGGAATCACCCCACCATTATACACAAATCTGAATAACGAATTAACGAATGTATGTGTGTTAATATCCACCCTTATTATTTAACATCTCTTGCACTATTTGTCCATCCCAAAAAATAGGCGGGTTTGACCGTCAGGTATCCAGCAAAAGGGTATAAAAGGCATTGTTTTACAGTAATCGAGGTTCACTTTTTTGAGAACCATTTCTTTGGGACCTAGCGATAGATGTGCTCTCCACAAAGCAATTTGTAGGCAGGGCACTCCCTTGGTCAGTCAATATTTCCAAATTTGCGTTAAACTCCGACTCTCGGATCGATGTTTTCTCCCAGAAGAAATTCTGAGGCAGGGAACTCCCAGAGTCATTGTTTCTAAATTTGCGTAAAAAATTGTAATGACTAAATGATAGATGTTCTCTCCACAAAGCAATTTGTAAGGCAGGGAACTCCGTTAGTCACCTTAACAAACGTGTATTTTTATTAGTAACAAATTGCGTGATATTTTTCGGCCCTCCGTAAATTTAAAACCCAATGCCTTCCCAATTAATCCACCGGACAACCCCGCATTAACGACCCGATTGCGCAATAATATTCCCAACTGCACCATCTTAAATAACAATTCACCACTCCTTAATTAATCCTCCTTACAATCACTGATACAAACTAGAATCGCGAAATCTCGCAATTACCATATTACACGTCCCATAAGAATCCACCATTTCCCAATCAATCCGCTATACGATGCCTCATAAAACCTCTAATTACGAATACCAAAAATCCCCCACTCCGAAACCAATAATAAAACCTTAAATGTGACAACCACCCTGAATCTCCAATAATAATTCCTAATATGTGACAATAATACACGAAATAATCTAACCCTAACAATTCTTAATATGTGACAACCATCCACGAACTAACCACATAATAATTCCTAATATGTGACAACCATCCACGAAATAACCTTGCCTAATAACCATCCCTAATATGTGAGAATTATCCACGAAATAACTACGAATAATAATTCCTTATATGTGACAATTATCTACGTAATGAAACTTTAAATAATAAACAAAATCTACAACATCTTGTTTGTTTTATTTACTGTCTAATAAACCTATAGCTGTTCTAAATACTGGAGTTCGCTATGGAAACACAACGTAGCAGGGTCCTACACTAAAATATGACGATCATGAGCCATAACATCGTTTAAGCAACTTCGCTAATTCACCAGAACTACCGTACTCAGTATAAAAGAAAATAAGTAAAAAGGCATAAGGACTTTTAATAATACTGAGCCAAGTACGGTACGTCACAGTTGGTGCCGTGACCAGGATATTAGACAGCTATTGTGCGACGAATATTAGGCAGTAAAAATAATAATTAATCCACGAAAATAAATAAATAAATGCAGTAAATCAGCGAACAAGTAAAACATAAATTAATTAATTAATTAATAAATAAAGAAAAGGAAATTAAAAAATAAATAAATAAATAATAATTAAATACTTTTAAACAATAACCAAATTACAATATCTCCGCCTATGGAACTTTTGGAGCTACACGTAAAACTGACAACGGGGGAGAAAATTCCGTGCTTGAAGAGTATTTTGGAATCGACAACGGGGAAGAAAATGTCGTCTTCTAAAAGGTTTTTGGATCCGACGAGACGACATGGAGGACACCACGTGCCAAGATCACCATCATAGCAGCTACTAGGACAATACCACTTCGCAGACGACATCCATTAAACCGCATGGCGTAGCAGAGCATAAAGAATCGGTTCCATAACAATCAGAAGTTCAACAAGCTATGGAGACGATGTTCCACGCCAAGTAAACAACTCATGGTCCGAATCCTAGCCATACCGACCTTCCCCAGAGCCAAGCAGCATCATCCAAAAGCAGCGTGCTGTCAGCAGTTCGAGACGGAGATCGAGTACACCGTAGAGCTACACCAAACCCATCTAGGACAATCGTCTGGCCAAGAACACCGTCTAGCGACACTGATGCCATTCCAGGACAATCGCCGAGCCATGGACACTGCCCAGCGACACCTAAGCCGTTCTAGGATAGCGCCAAGCCGCGGACACCGTCCCATGGACGCAGCCGAGTCGAGCGACGCCGTAGCCGTCCCAGGACCTCCAAGCCGTGAACACCGCCAAGCCAAGGACATCGCCAAGTCGAGCGACGCCGTAGCCGATCCAGGACAGCACCCAGTCGAGGATGCCGTTGAACGACACCAGGGCTGTTCCAGGACAACGCCAAGTCGAGGATGCCGCCAAGCGACGCCGTAGCCGATCCAGGACAGCACCCAGTCGAGGATGCCGTTGAACGACACCAGGACCGTTCCAGGACAACGCCAAGTCAAGGACGCTGTCGAGCCACACCGGGGCCGTTCCAGGACAGCACCAAGTCGAGGATGCCGCCGAGCGACACCGGGGCCGTTCCAGGACAGCACCAAGTCGAGGATGCCGCTAAGCGACATCGAGGCCGTTCCAGGGCAGCACCTTGTCGAGGATACCGTCGAACGACACCAGGACCGTTCCAGGACAGCACCAAGTCGAGGATGCCGCCGAGCGACACCGGGGCCGTTCCAGGACAGCACCAAGTCGAGGATGCCGCCGAGCGACACCGGGGCCGTTCCAGGACACTGCCGAGCCGAGTAAGCCGTCAACATCATCTGGACCGTCCGGGAACATCTCCAGCCGCTAGGGGGTCCGTAACAAACAGCCACCGCGGAAATAGCGAAGGTCATGGAAAGTGCGCGTAGTAGTGCCGTGTGTAAAAAATTATTGTGATCAAAGTGTAAAACGGGTGAGTCGTTAAATATAAGGAGTTTTAAGACAGACAATAAAGACTTTAAATTGCTTTTAGTAATTAAATTATTTTTTTATTAATATGAAATGTTTATTATGAAATAACTTGTCTGTTTTCACTTGTTTATCTGATAATAATATTACAAAATTCATAAAAAAAAGGGGTTTAAGCAGTATTTGTTCTAACCAAATAATCTCACTCAATAAAGTTTTGAAATTGATTCGCAATGACAATCATTTAACTTAAATTTCTAGCTAGCAAACCTGCAGCTCTTCAAAATTTAAATTTAATTTCCATAAGCGACCATTTTAATATTTTCAAGCAACGTTAACACTAGCTATAAAATATTGGGGGAGTGTGTAATGGTCGCATATAGTATAATATTTAATAATTTAAAAACAATTTTTAATTTACTCGCGTAACATCATAAAGTATTATTTAGTTATTTTTCTGTTTCTAGAAAACCATAAATAACATGTTTAAAGTTAAAGAAAGCCACATGTGTTTTAAAAAACGCGTGTAGATTATAATATTTATATTTTCTCAGGGTGTTTTAGTAAACAAAACACTTTTAAAATCGTTATCAATACAATGGTTTCTAATAATTACCGAGTCAAGGGCTAATTCCCAATGCTAGACCAAATAAGCGTTGACTGATTTGTTATGTCATAAATTTGTCTTTATTGCATTCTAAGAAAACGAATGCAGGTCAAACCATAACATCTGGCAACCCTAAGTTTAACATTCCTCGGGGAAGCCCGCCCTGTCTGTCTAGTTATTGTGTTGCGAATTATCTCTCTCATTTATTTAATGTTCATATTTGTGCAGATATTATTATTTATAACTGATTACAGTTACATGTACAATATTGAGTAATTGAAGTTATTAATTAATATGATTTTACATTGGCTTAGTATATTTTGTTTTCAAGTAACAGATTTCGACGTTTAATGGAGGGGAGATTTAAGTTAAAATTGTTAGAAAACTATTTATTTTAAGAAACTCCAATAGTCGACGAGCTAACGGATTCAGGAATCACCCCACCATTATACACAAATCTGAATAACGAATTAACGAATGTATGTGTGTTAATATCCACCCTTATTATTTAACATCTCTTGCACTATTTGTCCATCCCAAAAAATAGGCGGGTTTGACCGTCAGGTATCCAGCAAAAGGGTATAAAAGGCATTGTTTTACAGTAATCGAGGTTCACTTTTTTGAGAACCATTTCTTTGGGACCTAGCGATAGATGTGCTCTCCACAAAGCAATTTGTAGGCAGGGCACTCCCTTGGTCAGTCAATATTTCCAAATTTGCGTTAAACTCCGACTCTCGGATCGATGTTTCCTCCCAGAAGAAATTCTGAGGCAGGGAACTCCCAGAGTCATTGTTTCTAAATTTGCGTAAAAAATTGTAATGACTAAATGATAGATGTTCTCTCCACAAAGCAATTTGTAAGGCAGGGAACTCCGTTAGTCACCTTAACAAACGTGTATTTTTATTAGTAACAAATTGCGTGATATTTTTCGGCCCTCCGTAAATTTAAAACCCAATGCCTTCCCAATTAATCCACCGGACAACCCCGCATTAACGACCCGATTGCGCAATAATATTCCCAACTGCACCATCTTAAATAACAATTCACCACTCCTTAATTAATCCTCCTTACAATCACTGATACAAACTAGAATCGCGAAATCTCGCAATTACCATATTACACGTCCCATAAGAATCCACCATTTCCCAATCAATCCGCTATACGATGCCTCATAAAACCTCTAATTACGAATACCAAAAATCCCCCACTCCGAAACCAATAATAAAACCTTAAATGTGACAACCACCCTGAATCTCCAATAATAATTCCTAATATGTGACAATAATACACGAAATAATCTAACCCTAACAATTCCTAATATGTGACAACCATCCACGAACTAACCACATAATAATTCCTAATATGTGACAACCATCCACGAAATAACCTTGCCTAATAACCATCCCTAATATGTGAGAATTATCCACGAAATAACTACGAATAATAATTCCTTATATGTGACAATTATCTACGTAATGAAACTTTAAATAATAAACAAAATCTACAACATCTTGTTTGTTTTATTTACTGTCTAATAAACCTATAGCTGTTCTAAATACTGGAGTTCGCTATGGAAACACAACGTAGCAGGGTCCTACACTAAAATATGACGATCATGAGCCATAACATCGTTTAAGCAACTTCGCTAATTCACCAGAACTACCGTACTCAGTATAAAAGAAAATAAGTAAAAAGGCATAAGGACTTTTAATAATACTGAGCCAAGTACGGTACGTCACAGAGCGTACATCAATAGTGCGTCATCCCGGGAATGCATTTATTAGTTTAAAATACTGAATATTTTTTTTTAGAGTACAATATTACCTACAATAACCTCAAATATTTTACATTCACCGTGCCAGACCGCGTCTAAGAGGCCGCCGTAAAAAAAAAAACGCGCGCGTTTATTTGAAATCGTCATTTCGTGAACGGTCAGTTCGGGAACGTTCCCGGACAAAGTACCTACTCAAAAGGCAAATACCTATTATAGATATGTTGCTGCCTGTCAGACATGTGTTGATAACGATGACGGGGAAATCCTAGTAACTTTCTTGAGATCAGTGCGTAATAGTACCAGAAAATTCAAATTAAATGACGTGTCTTATATTAGCTTTCAGCAAATAATTAGTACTATTCCGACACCATTACTGAAAAGAGAACAGAATCGAGAATATTATTATTTCGAAACTGATATTGATGTTTTAGAAAAATTCTAAGTAATATGTAATATATACAATGCAAACCTTATGGCAATAAATAAATAAATAACTATAATTTTTGAAATTCATGATTTCAATATACCCTTTACTGTACACTTACTGTACCCTATATCAATATCGTCATTCACCGAACACACGTGTTATTCCGGCAACGCCTGATCATTTCCGGGAACGTTACTAAAATTACGTAAAACGTAAAACACATACAATTTTAGATATCTTTATAAAAAGAAGATCGTAGTTATATTAAAAAACTTTACTTCTATGCATGTACAGTTAATTTAATTGTAAAAGTTATTGATATTTTTATTTTATTAATATTTGATAGGAAAAAAAAATAACTTATCTTCGTTTTTTGATGTATTTTACTTTAAAAGTGTTTTTTATGTATTATTTTAATTTTTTAAAAATTTAATATTGATTAATATATTCCCCCCTATTGTATAAAGCAAAAAAAAACATACTTGAGTATTTTTTGGACATTTCATTAACTTTTCAAAAACGTTCTCGAAATGACAGTTTTTAGCGAAGGCTCTATTTAAAAGCAATATTACAAAAAAAGTAATGAATTCTATGCTTGCCCTATCAAGGTATTGTTTAAACACAAGTTTAGTGACAATATAAACTAATTTTCATGATTATAGCTTGTAATATTTTTCGTCATAAAACCAATCTTGAAATTTTCGACCTTGGTGATTTTGAGCCACTTATACTTAGTAGAAGGTGTGGAAAATTATAAATATTTGCTTATTTTTGAAATTACCGCGAAATTCTTCCTCTTGAAAATTATTAATTCGGTTTTTATATTTATTCAAGGATTGTTCAGGAGTATTAGAGGCGTATTAATTTTACCTTTAATCATGTTAATAACTCAATAAGGCCAAAATTTAACTTGTTTTAACCCTCCAGTGCTAACATGCGGTCTCACAGACCGACCCCCCAATTTTATCCCCGAAACTAGAAAACGCGTGTGAGGAGAGGGTTGGGCTCGTCGCTATCTTCATTATATCTATTTATCGACCAGCTCTCGCAGTGGCAAGCGTTTTTTAGCGATTTTTGCCAGTTTTTTGGGTATTTCGGTCTCACAGACCCGTGTTAGTATGGATGTTACTAATTGGATTATTATTACCATTATGTAAAACTTTGTTGGAGAAGAAACTAACTGTGGTAGGCATAATAAAAAAGAACAAACGAGAAATACCCTATGATTTTGATAGTCTTGATGAAAATACGGAAAAACCACAAATTATTATGATGTACAATGTACAAAGTCTGGTGTTGATATAGTGGACAAACTATGCGCAGGCTATAACTGCGCTAGTAATACGAAAAGGTGGCCTATGGTAATTTTTTATCGTATACTAAACATAGCTGCCACAAACGTATTTACAGCATTTAATTCAAAGAGTACAGATTCAAATATGCTTAGAAGGTTTTTTTTTAAATATAAAGCACACTTACAATTTAAATAATACTTGTAAAATAAGCTTTGGATGAATTCGGTCCCACAGACCGATGTTAGTACTCGCGTTACAAAAATCATGTTAGTACTGGAGGGTTAAGTAATAAACAGGGGTTTGGAGCGGAGCGCGGAGCTGGAGCGCGGAGCAGTGGAGCAATGGGTTTTTGCCCGGAGCGGAAGCGGAGCCCGGAGCAAAGAATTTTGATTGGTCCACTGCTCCACTTTACTATTATAAACTACATTTTTTTTTTTTAATGAATTATTCTCATGGGTATAGTATTTAATAAAATTATAAACAAACTAAATTTGATTTTTTTTAAGTAAAATTATTATAATGTAACTTTTCTGAATATTAATTTTCATTATTTTGTATTTGAATTTTGAAAAATTTTAAAGAACTTTTTTTTCTTTTTTTAACTTTTTTAACTGAAGATCAATAATTTGTTCATTTATTTAACTTCACTTGTTTCTTAGGGTCAAATATTGTAATTTTTGGTCCATTTCCACATATCTCATAAAATTTTAGCTTTGTTTTTAAAAACAAATTTTTAAATAAAAAACTTATTTTATTAATATTTGGAGCGCGGAGCGGAGCGGGAGCGGAGCTGGAGCAGGCATCTTAATGCCGGAGCGGAGCTGGAGCGGAGCAACTAAAAAATTGGACTGCTCCAAACCCCTGGTAATAAAAGATCAGATGTTATGATTGACTAAATGTAAACACGTCTCAAATACGCACATCATTCGTACGCTACTTAGTAGATAAGTTAGAAGAAGATACATTTATTATAGGACGTTTTATTCTATTATCTAGTCCAAAAATGCATGGCAATGTTTCTTTTTAACACGTTGCGTTGGTTGTAACAGCCGCATATACCGTAGCTTTCTCGTCACCTCCACATGCGTTTCTGGTACCAATAACAAGTAGAAAATGTTGCCAATAGAGGTCGTAACCAATACGATTTTTGGAAATTTGTACAAAGCGTTTACCGATTTATTGGTATTCGAGGCAAATGAATTTTAAAATATTATTTTGTATGAACATTTTTATCATAATTTCAATGGTTTTAGAGCCAATATTTGAGCCATTTGCTCATTATTATGCTGTATAAACCTTCCATATTTTTGAATTAATTATGTTTTTAATCTAGCTTAATAAAAATATATTAAAGATATATCTAGATCTACATTGTTGTACATCGCGGATGATGTTTTATACCTAAATATCTTTCAACATAGTTTTGGAAACAATCTAATCCAAATAAATTTATTTTAGTTTAATTAGACCAAAGAATATTTGTTCAGTTTCTATTAAGCTAATCTGAGTGTTCCTTAGCAAATTTAATCTGTTCTAAACATTTTTGCAGGTAGCATCGCGCATTTTTTGAAAGACGCCTTTAAATTCAATTTCATTATTTTTCTCTTAAATTTTCAAACACTTTTTTACTGTCCACAGGTTGGTGTTGCGAATGAATCTTTTAACACATCGTACGACGTTTGTATCAGTTCTTTTCTGCCAGCTACAACTTTTTTTAGTAAATGTAGTAAATTCTCATCAACCATAATTTAAAACATATTATAATAGCTACAACCAAAAAAATCAGCGTTGTTAAAAATTTAAAAAAAAAAATAATAATTTAAAGTTTGGTATTGCATGTTATTTATATTATGATAAATTTATAACGAAAATATTAAATCCGCTCACAATTTACTTACATTTTTATTTGTATTTAAAAACCTATCAAACTTCCAAACTTTAATTACCAAATTTAAGTTAAGTTAAGAATATTATTACAGCAACCTTTGATGTTTTATTGCGAAGTTAACGTAAATATACTGTAGACAACACAAATATTTACAACGACAAGATGAAAAAAGTAAAATAAAAGAAGATTAAAAGCAGTACAATAAAAAATTTGCTGAAATCGATTTTATTTCATGAAAGTAATTTGATTGATACTGTGATAAAAGTTGGAATAACGTTGGGTATCTTCATCCGTTTTGACAGTTATTAGTAAAGCCTTTATTTTAATATAAAACTTTTAGGAAACAACAATTAATCATAATAATCTCTTTTTATTCGCCTCGAACAATTTTATTCTGACATTACTAATTGATAAGTTTCCTGAAAAATGCGTGTGATAAATTTTCACTTATTATACCAAGTTTGTAAAATACATATTAATTCAAATTAAATAAAATAAAATGTATACTTGAATAAATATTCCTTTTCGATACTTTAACTGTTAATACAATTGTTTCAAGACAGAGAGTCTTTAATTTTGCTTACAACATTTATTTATCATCCTATTTTGACTTAAATATTTGTCTTTTATTAACAATATAAATATATTTATTTCTAGGTTTTACAAAATTTTAATTACTTGCAACAAAATGCATTTTCATAGAGATTGGATGTAAAAAGGTCTGCTAATTATACTATTTTTTTAAATGATGGTGTTTGATTTGAGTGTACATGCCAAAACCTATTGAAGTGTGTTGTTTTCGTAAAAATTGTATATCCTTAACAATGACTTTTATTTTTGTACATTAAGACAATTGGTTGTTTTTTAAATCTCTACTCTAAGTTTTACATACAGTCTATTCTACAAAATGGGCCCAAGACAACAGCGACTTCAATTGTGATTTAAGCATCAACAAACCATATACCTACAGGGTGTCCCAGCCAAGACGAATTATTCTATAGCTCTGTTATTTGTAATAATATTTAAAACAAGTAATAAAAACTCAGTGAGTGTTTTAGCGCAATTTTTTCACCTCATGGGCTCACAACACTAAGAGATAGTAAATGAAAGAGAAAATAATTTCCAGGAACTCCAAAATCTTTTTCTGGATTTTTTTTGTGCGTTCCCGAGATTAGACCTTCCTTAACATAATGCCGAAAACCCGAAGTCTCTAGGTGGTCTGGTTAAGAAGTAGATAGAAGTGCAAGATTGGTGCGCACAGACGCACAGAACAGAAATCATGAGTTTTATGAGTTTTTCCGGAATTTCCAGGAAATCCAAAATCTTTTCCTGGATTTTTTTGTGCATTCCCGAGATTAGACCTTCCTTAACATAATGCCGAAAACCCGAAGTCTCTAGGTGGTCTGGTTGAGGAGTAGATAGAAGGGCAAGATTGGTGCGCACAGACGCACAGAACAGAAATCATGAGTTAACAAGCGCAATTTCGCTAGAAAATTGCGCTAAAAATCAAATTTTCAGACAAACCATATGAACAATACTGCAAAGATCGAAACATGCTCTCCTTAAACCACTTAATGGCACATAATTGTTAACCTCAAAATAGATTGTCCTCATTTTTTATCGCTAATCAATTTAACCTACTGAGATTAGGTCTACACCATTTGCTCTTTTGTTTAACACCTTGTAGTACAAATTCCGCTTTTAACTCGCCAATCAATAGAATCCTTCATTGACATAACCAAACATTTAAAGACGTTGATGTTTTTTACCTGTCGCTTCATTTCTTTAAACATTATTGTAAACTAATTCTATGTTCTATAATCATAACTTTTATTTATTTATTTATTTATTTATTAATTAAATTACACCCAACAGGGATAAACCCCAATCATAGGGCGATATACAATAATATAGTATACGTAATAATAAATGTAACATTATAGGTACTATAAATGTGTGCATTAAGAAAAATCAATTAACAGCCAAAACATTAAAAAAATATTACAAATAAATATATGAGCATTAATTAATACAAAAATACATCATATTGAAGTGGTGCACGTAAAATCAGTAAAGCTTTGTTTTTGAAAGTTGAAACACTACAATTATAAAAAATATCAATGTCTGAAAAAATATTTGCCACCTTACACATTCTGTACAAAGGTGACACCTGAAGCAAATTAGTACGAGGTTGGTTCAAATAAAATGTACTAGCCCAACGGCTGTTTGATCGAGGCACTAGAAAGGAAATTTTATTTAATAGATCTATAGTGACATAGACTTTGTGATTAACAATTTTGAAAATATACACGTGATCCAGCAAAACCGTCTTCGCTCAAGGGATATAAGCTGCAATTCACTCAACATAGTTTTATAAGATGTTAAATATGGATAAAGACCAGTCTGTTTAAAAATTATATAACGTACGAACCGTTTTTGAACGGCTTCTATTTGTTTGTTGCAAAAAGTAAAAACCTATTAAGTTTAAACAGTAGTATTTATAAACAAAAGCGAACTAAAACAGAGCGTATAATTTTAGTGAAATTAAAAAAAAAATGATTAAAATTTTATGATATTTACAATTTAATAATTATGAATATGACCATTTATGGTCCAAAATGTAAGATATTAATTTAGTGAATTATTTTTAAAAAAATATAGAAACGTGAACAAACTTGGTAGACTTTGTTAGTATTTTTAAATGGACTTTCATATTAAACGGTTCATATCTAAACAATAATACGAAATGTGATGTGTAAAGGCTAGATTTAAAGTCACTTTATGTTAAAATAAACTTTTCTATAAATATTAATGCTTGCTTTGATACCTATAGCGGTATTCAGGAGGGATAAACAAAATCACATCGATAAAACTCGTACGTTCGATTTCAAATTCATCATGTAAACGTAAAGGATAATATAGAGTTTAGCTCTAGAGAACGTTCATCGTTTTGATCCATCCGTCATGGCTCATCTCGTCCAGATAAACTAGCACTCGGCGGAAATATGAGTTATGATTCTATTCGGGGTGTGAGAAAAAATCGTTAGGATTTTTCATTTTCAGTCATTTATATTTTCGTGATTCGTTTCTCTCGGGTCTCTTTTATTTGCGGCTCAGACTGGATTTTCCAATATGTGGGGCTCGAAGATAAATATGTTCTTAAAAACGGCCGGCGATATGCCAAGTGCTAAGCCATTGAACGTCTACGTCGTGCGGTCTACTGCTGGCTGCATTTGGTGGCGCCGCAGGAACGTAAAATTAGCAGGTCAGCCGCGATGGCCTCCTGCTGGGAACGAAATCATCCGCATTTCCGCATCACCCCTAACTTCCGTTACTTATTTTCAATTCCCGAAGTTGATAAGGGATTTACAAAACCAACCGCTTTTAATGCGTTCAATTTTCCGTCAAATGCAGCTTAACAAGTTTGAAAAAGCTGTACACAGTGTGACAATTAAGTTCCGAGACTATTTTCTTCTGTAGTTAATACTGGCGTGCGATGTCATTAACTTATGGAAGAATCAACAATGGCGTCCGATTTTTAACGTGTAGGCACTAATTTAAGTTATTAGAAAATTCTCGAAGCGTTCAAAGATTTATGTCGTTTCACAGTTTCCATGATGGACCACAGAGCCGTAATTAGGTTTTGCGTTAAAATAAAAAACAAAACTGCAACAGAAATGTTTTTAATGTTAAAATAATAAAGAGAGTAAATATTTTATGGAGAACGTCAACATTCGAGTGGCACAAAGCTCAATTTAAAAAAAAATATGTTTGTAGCAAGTCGTAAAATATTATTCGTTGCAATCTTTACTGCCAACAGTGTTAATTATTTAATTTATACAACTTAAAAATTGTATGTTCTGTCTGCAAGCTACGCTTAGTACAACATTGTTGTTTTGCAGATTGCATTGCAACAATTTTATCTTTAGTGGAAATGCACACCACAAACGTTAGTATTTACATTTCAATAAGCAATAAGCTTGGGTAATATTGTTTAATTATGCCCAGGGCTGGCGCAAGTACACTAATTATTAACGTGCACACAATCGCACAGTCTCTGCTTTTAAACTTTTCCCTAAACTAACTCAAAACAATTAAAGCATTTTAAGTTTTCTTACTAATTCTGTAGTGTCCAGGAGCTGGATCGCCTCGACGTTTACATGTTGATGGAGTCTTTCTTCGTGGCTCTTGGCAACCTTCTTAATTGTGTCGGATACAGTGTCCATGTTGAAGGCCCGATGTATGTCACTATTTCTATAGTACCAAGGTGCATCGCAAGGCACATTTAATGTAAAAATATTTTTTGGAATTATTTGTGATTCACTACAGAAATATGTTTCGTTAATATCTCTCGCAGTTAATGTTATAAGTAATTTTATAATGTCAAAATTTTTTAAGCAGTTCTGTTAAAGTAATTTTTTTTGTATTTTATATGCATGCATTAAAAAAAACAATTTTATTTTCATAAATTATAGACACACTTAAATTTTTCATCAACAGATGCAATCTGGTCTAGGAACATTCGCCCACAATTCTTCGCCCACAATTCTCCGCCCACAATTCTTCACCTCCACAATTCTTCGCCCACAATTCTTCGCCCACAATTCTTCGCCCACAATTCTTCTCCTACACAATTCTTCGCCGCCACAATTTTTCGCCGCATACAAGCATATCACAAATTTTATTTGTAAATGTGATTGTTTTTATTTATAACGCAATTTTTACAGATTATTTTACATTAGCCTAAACTTGTTTCTTATATATTAATATTTCTTTTTTAAATATTATGTTTAAAAATTGCTACATAAATAGCGTATAATGTGAATATAATTTTGATACAAAATAAAAAATATTAATCAGTTAATGTGTTGCCTTATTGTTAGTACGAAACTTTTTTTTCCATAAAATGACGTAAACTTTGTGTTAATGGTAGTTGTTTTATTTAATATATCACAGAGGTACTACAAGTATGTTCCACAACACTTTTGTAAATTATTTTAGAAATATTGTTTACATCAGTTATTAAGCTCATTCTCAGTTTGTTATATCTATTATAATTGTGATGCAACATAAAAAAAAACTTAATAAATGTGTTGCTTTCATGTGGAACTTTAAAATAAAAATTATGAAATATTTTGTATATCAAAAGATGTTTTATTTCATATTTCTGTTGTTGAACCATATTGTTTTTTTATAAATTCGTATGTAGACGTGTAACAAAAATATTGTAGCAAATTGGTTATTACAAATTGATACTATTCTAGGAAAATAAAATTAAGCCTACACCCTGTCATTAACAACCGTATTTCTGCTAATGTTTTCTGAATGACCTTGCCAAATTACAACGCTGTACTTCGAAAAATAACTTCAGGAGAATTTTTTAAATAAAGTCTTAAAACCTTGAAAAATTTTAAAAATGATTTTTTTTAGTGACAAGGCCGCATAAAAACCTGTAGTATTTTATACCGATGCAAAGCTACAATAAAGGCGGCCATAAATGTTAAATAAAAAATGAGATGTTGTATTTGAAATATAAAAGTTGCTATTAGTTCCAGAGAGGTGACTCACCCTGTATATTTGAAAATATTTTTATCGTGTTCGGAAAAAAATACTATGAAATAGGGTTTGAATCAACTTTCTATCTCAAACCGTTTAGCCACAATCGACCGATCCCGCACTGACTCACCTTGTAAAAGACGTCAACGATGTTTCCCGCATCTGTTGACATTTTTTCAAATTCGTCATTTCGTATTTTTTTATTAGTAAGACTGACGCCCCTAAGCAATTGCCTAGCGTCGCCTAACGGTAAAACAACCGGCCCTGATTATGCCTTAAAATTATAAACGTATTTTAGGCGATTGGAACTTTTATTACGAAAGTGGTGTAAGTCCATTGCTGGAAAAATTTGAGACAACAAATAATTTACATATAAGTTACTGTTAAGTTTTTATTTGTAGACAATTTACAGTTTATATTATAAGATATCCATATGCTTAGATCAATTAAAAATTCGTTGGTAAATAATATTGCGTAATCATTTGTAATGAAAATGGTTCAGTTCCATTTCCATAGCAAATCGTTAAAAAAAAAAAACAAGCAGTAACTATACTTAGTCGAAGGTAAATGTTATAAATATTTGTTTATTTTTAAAATTACCGCGAATTTTGTCCTGTTGCATTTGTTCAATTCAGGTTTTGCATTAAATGAAGGATTATCCAAGTTAATTAGAGGCATATTACCCTAATTCTTCGTAATAAGGCCAAAATTTAACTTTTTAAAGTAATATATGATCAGCTGT
Source organism: Elmis aenea (assembly GCA_947652605.1). Classification (NCBI taxonomy): domain Eukaryota; kingdom Metazoa; phylum Arthropoda; class Insecta; order Coleoptera; family Elmidae; genus Elmis; species Elmis aenea. The sequence goes on from OX393584.1 coordinate 19,031,165, forward strand.
TATTACTGACTTTAAACAAGCCTTAAATACGCACATTAAATGTTTGCCACATACTTTTTAAGATAGAATGAGATAGATTTATTATCGACGTTAGATATTTCTAGTTTAGAAATTAAATGCAAAGTTTGTCTCTTTTTAATACGTTGGTCGTAAGTCGCATAAGTCGTAGCTTTCTCGTTATCTCCTCATGTGCTCCTGGTATCAAACAGAGGTCGTAACCCATACGATTTTTGGAAATTTATAAAGTAAAGCGATATACCAAAACCAAAAATATTGGTTTAATGAATTCTTAAAATATCATTAAACTAACAAGCTACCATACATTTAAATTCATAGAAACCAATGGTCCAGTTTTTGCTACACTGTGGGAAAAATGTATATTAATGTCTTTATACCACGTCGTAACCTCTTTCATATCAACTTTAAGGTTTTATTTTTAATTACATTTAAAAAAAGTTGTTTGCAATTAAACTTCCATTGAATGCCGGCGTGACCTATCTCAAATTAAGTTAAATTACATTTTAAGTTTAAGGCAAATTGTGGCGTTATGATAAAAGTGCTATTTGAAATTAACTTTATCGCGTAACATAAATTAGTTTTTTTTACTCAATTTTGGTTTAACTTTCCGGCAACAATTTTCATTTTCTGAATCTAATTAATAGCGTGATGCATCTAATTGCTGTGAAGTACCAAACTTTACAAATTAGTCATTTAAATAGACCCAAATAATATTTTAAAAGCTTCAACTCGATAAATTTTTGTTTTGTTTTGAGTAAGATATGCGAGTGTAAGCCGAAGAAATTAAACACAGTATTTAAAATGCACCTAAACAACTTATTTTAATTATTGAAAAATAATAATTGCAATAATTTGTTTATCTTCTTGTATCTTTGCTTTACGTGAATAAGTCGCAAAATAGGTTGACTATTATCGTCTATGTTATATCGGCCAATTAAAATATTGAAATTGTTGAAAGTTTTCATGGAAACATCAAAACATTATTTTTTTTAAAAATCGCCTTGTGGTCTTTCCACATTTATGCATAACTAACATTAATAACATATTTTATTTGTAACGTTTGCAACTGAGTCAATACAATAAATATGTAACATGTTTCATGATTTTACTTATTTAAATTAGTTTAATGATTTAATTTTTGTTTGCAAATGGAAACACCCTGGAGAGTTGCAGAGCTTTTCATACTATAATTGCCTACAATTTTTATAAATGGGTCCTATTCATGAATCTTATTTGTATAGTGTGTGCGAGATGGCGTTCATTTAATGTATGTATGTAATGCATGAAAATCAACCCTTGACGTGAACAAAAACTTAAAAAAACTCCATAACTCTCCACTAATGCGTTACACGAAATTTCTTTAAAGTATTAATCAAAGTTTTATCTTGCTCTCATTTGTTTGATGTAGTTTGTTTTTTGGATATCACATTCATGTGCTTTATTACGCTGCATAGAATTATTTTAGCGAACAAAATGTTACTGTATAGTGTATACAGCATGCGAGTATTTTATCTAAATTTAGCAAATACATGTTTTTATGCTAGAGCAATTTACAACTTCTTTCTATCTGTTAAAGCAAAAAAGGTATTTTGTGTTTTTCAGTGTTGCAATTTTACAGTTTTTTATACAGTGTTCAAAGAAAATTTTATTCTTGAGGCTTTCGCGGCCGTTATCCATAATACAATCTTGGTTTCCGGGTTTGGATATATATAGAAGACGCGGTTCCAAACCCGGAAACCAAGATTGTATTCAAAGAAAATTGACAATATTGGTTACGTTTTATAACGTTATTCAATTTGCTAATTTATGATTCTCTAAAACTTGGCGAATGTTCAAAAACTTTAAATAGCTATAAACAATATTTTAGTTTTAGAACGAATTCAAAGTCGTTATACGATTTAGGTACTAATGTTGTTCACCGTTTTTTTTTTTATTTAAAAAACTGATAGCAAAACTTTTGACTTTGACCAACAAATTTTGAAGAGTATTCACTTTACTAAATTAGTAAAAAAATCAAAGGTATACATTTGACAAATTTTTAAAAACTTTGAAGAACTATAAAAAACACTTGCAGTTGGTTTCTGAATAAACTGGTATTAGTCAATCGTCATGTTTTGCTTTAATGCTGTTTAACTTACTGTAACGGGTCAAATGATCTTCAAACGAAAGTCATTTTGTGGCCACACCATTTTTTGAGGTCTTATTAACAATGGGTATGCTATGAAGTACAACCGTGCCATTTTACAATTAAATTCGCCATGTATACGAAAACCTACGGGGTTTATAAAAAAAAATTGTAAAGATAATACACTTTGCAAAAAATAAATACATATTAGGATTAAACAATAGTATTATGATTTTTGTTCTTATTTATAAACAAAACAAACTAAAACATGGAGTAATTCAAGTGAAATTTAAATTTAAATATCCAAAATTTAGTAATATTTACAATGAAATAAATATATAAATGATGTAAGTTCATTATTGGTCCAAAAACATATTGGCTTATTCAGCTTATTGAATTATCAAAAAAAAATATTTTCCGAAAAAATTTACACCTATTAAAATTCCCCGAAACGTGGGTAAACTTAGTGTTTTTAAAACTTAGTTCTTTGATATCTCTAAACAAAGAACAAGCGACTTACACCACTTTTATAATAAACGGTCTTTACTAGAAATAAAGTTCTTAAGAAAAGATTATGTATCAGTTTAAAGTTTAAACTATTTTAAAAATAACATGTTTCGAGAACTTAACTGATGTTAATTTCGATACTTTTTGTGGTGTGTTAAACTAACTAATTATTTTTGGTACAACGAACGCTTAATTGATGTTTGCTGGAGAACAGAGGGTTAAGGTCTGGAAAATTCACATTTTCATCGTGTACGAATCGCAACGTTGGACGTGATAGCTTGGCTAGTCTGAATAGCTCTCCAGTGTCTAATGTTGCCTGCGATCAGAAACTCGTCCCAGGCTCAATTTTCTCATCACTTTGAAACAACTTTCTTTCAATCTTCAATTCCAAAATAATTCTGGTCGTGTCTTACTCCCATGACGACTGTGACATACGGTCTTGCCAATATTCCCATTAGACCACCCCACAGTTTCGAGTAAGTTATACACTTTTAACACTGTTACCTTTCATAAATTTGTCAATCGCTATATCAAGAATCTACAGCGCACGAATAACTTATAAGACAAAACTAAGTTGGGGAACATTAGTAAAAAAAAAACTAATGAGTGTTGCAGGGTTGAGCTGATTTAAATCACATTAATATCGTTTCTTAGCGCGTTGCATACAGTGCTCCCCAAAAGTATGGAAATAGGTAAATATGTATCTAGAACAAATCAAAGATTTTATAAAAAAACTTGATATTCGACCATTATGGTAGGTTTCGGATTCAATGCTAATATTGACGTTGAAATACTACTTCCGGTTCAACCGAAAACGGACCCAAATTTTGAATAAAACAGCCTGTATATTTTTATATTTTTGGATTCTTTTTTAACTTTACTCTAAAAAATGTGAAGGTTATATGGGCCTAAAGCTAACCGTTTTTGTGAAATTTACAGTTTTAAGAAAATGTTGACTGAAACAGACATTCAAAAATTTTCAACATTCTAAAACTTTAAAAAGGCAGTAACAATTCGTTTAAAAGTTAAATTAAAAATAGATATATTGACACTTTGCACTAGTAACATTTAAAAAATATTATACAGGGCGTTTTTTCCTTGTTGGGCAAACCCATGACGTGTTTATTATAATCCTATAATAACATATTAAATGAGAAAACAAGCAATAACTGCAGAATTATTTGTAAATAGTGAACTTTTCCAAGATAAATATTAGACATAAGTAAACTAACATCTATTGAAGGTATTCATAAAAATATTTGTGGTGTAAGGGGGCATTACATTGATTACAAGCTTTTGTCATTTAATTTTTGCAAGAAATTGTTGTAAAGTAATACTATTTTTTAATTTAATTAATATAATTCAATTTTTTCAAATAATATTTAATATGTTACATTGTATCAAGATAGTCATGTTACTATCTACCAATTATATCACTGGCATCATATTGTGCTTATAGCTTCGTTCCCAGGTTGCTTGTGGGAAAACTTAATGTCACCTGAAACTTCTGCAGAGATTTACACTTTTCGTTTAACGTCTCACGGTAGAAATTACCCTTTTATTTCATTGGTTCATTTCTTTGCATAAATTTCATTGGTTCAAAAAGTGCATGATATTTCACGTGACATGGGGTTACATATAGGTATTTTTTGGGTATTTTAGATTAGTTGCAGTGGCAGTTGCAATTGCATTTGCATTTATCAAGTTTGTAATTGAATTTTGTTAAATAGAATAGATACAAAAGTAAATAGTTTGGTTAATGATATTTTTTATCTCGAAAACCCTTCGAACCCCCAACAAAATTATCGTCTTTTCGGTTGCTGTACAATAATATGTTCTTTTTTTAAACCGATGTTGGATCACCCGTTTTCCAACTGGTCTCGAAGCTGATGGTTTTTCCATGTTTTTGCAACAATGAAAGTATGTATTATACAACTGATCGTTGGATAAAATTGATTCCTCAGTTCTATTTATTGGAGCATTTCGTTCCTTTTGTCGTATAAACCATTTATGGAATGTTTTTTCCGTCCAGGTAAATTGTGAAGTTCTCGAGGTTTTCATTCTCCTGGTCCAGAAAACGTCAAAGCAACTGTTGTGGTAACTTTTGCTTCCTTATTTTTAAGAGAACATACAGTGAATTTGGCTACCCCGTATTTTTTTGACAAAGTAGTCACTCCGCTCCCCTTCGTCATCTCTGATAAAAGTTGCGCTTTTTTTCCAACGTACGGTAATTTGGCTTCTTGACGCTATAATTACTATAATACATGCAACACGTTTGGTCAATGTTTAGATTGATATTAAACAAGTCTAAACAAATCTAGACTGGATTTCTTTTTTTTTTGAAAACAGAGTAACTGATTATTTACATTTACTACTGCTTTCTTCACTAGTTGCTCACGTTTTGGAGTGCGAATTATTTTGTCGTTCTTGTTTTGGAATACACTAAAAACCACAGTACCAAACCAATCGTCCAGGTTCGTTTGATGCTCAAATTATGGGATGTTTACGCTATAGACTGCACTGTACTGAAAAATCACCACAAATACCACAAATATTTAAGGAATAGTCACCAATTGTTGTGCACTAGTATATCACCCTGTTTCAACATAGTTCTAAACAGTTCTGGAAAATTGATGCACTTCCGAGTAAAATAAAAGCTGTACCCCATTGTGCCCCATTAGTCCGTTATGCCATGCCCCATTTTTCCCTACCTCTATACCCAGGGTTGCGTAAAAATATTCTTTTAAAAGTTTAAGAAGCCTTGATTTAGACAAACAATTTCAAAATGAGGCATAGTTCAATTAAATGTGGTAGTTGTTACTTTTTGTCTAATTTACAAACTCGAATGAAGTTTTTGCACAATTTTTATGCACAAAATTATAGTGTTGGTATAATTTCTACAAAAAAAAAAAATCTCTGCATTCAAACTTAGTTTTGAATACTGCTTTTAATTGAAAATTTATTGAAAGCTGCTTATCCTATATGCGACCGATTGTTGTGCCATAAAATTTGCAAATTAATAATAATTCAATTAACTTCATCGCGACCAAAATCGTTAGCTGCTATTAAAATTTACATTCGTCCATGTTTTTATTAATAATTTCGGAGTATACGAATTACGAATGCGAGTTTCGCATTAATTCAGTGCAGCATTTTCGTACTTTCAATTAAACCAAACAAACTAACCGTTTCGGCAAACTTTTCACAATTCCCTTTGATTGTGCGACCAGATCCACAATTCATAATTAATAAAACTTAAAATTATAATTGACAAAGAAGGCTGGTATCGTTTTAATTATTGCGAAATATAAGCGGAAATTGAGCGGGGAGATTAAATAACGTCATGCACCCTAGAATTTCACTTCATTAGCACTTTATTAATATTTGATCGCATCTATAGATTCACATTCTCCGCAAGGCATGCGAAATGAGCTTAGTGTCAGATTAATATGATGGCCTTAAATTTTAATTTCAGAAACTGTTATATCGCAAGTCCAATTAGAGAAATTCAGCGACAATATTCGGGTCGTTTTATTAAAAAAATTATCATTCTGATAACGATACAAATTTTTAAGGCAGACTAACTGCAAACTGACGTCACATGCATTTTTTAAAAAATATAACTCACCAACGCAAAAGCAAAAACAAAGGGTGCACACTCAGGAGATAAGATTTTCAAAAAGCATGAGGCGACGTAGACCACTTGATAAGATAAGCAATTATAAAATAAGAAAGAACCTAGTAGTGGAAAAAGAATATAAAAAAAGATACAGACACACCAAGTTATTTGTCCGGGTCCAGTGGCGGATCTTGATTTTGTGGGGCCCCAGGCGCAACCTGATCTGGAGGCCCCCTATTAAGATGGTTAACTAAAATGAACAATGCAGAAAAATCATAACGTTTTTTATTTTTAGAACCAACAAAAACATAAACACAAAAATCAAATACGGAAACAAAAAAATATTCTCAGGTACCAGAAAAAAAAATCACATTCCCATTTAAAAGAAAAAATCCCATCTCAGGTAAAAAAATCACAGTAAAATTCTGAATCATACAGTACAGGTGGTCCAAATTCGATGGGGGTATCTCGCTTAATAGTCAAGATAGAGAAACGGTTAACTTACTAAAAATGTGCAGTTTTTTTAAAACAAACTCAGAACAGTTTTCAAAAATATTCTATCATTTCCGGTTTTTGAATTATTAATGAAAAACTGTTTTTTTGTTATATTTATAATGTGTCATATCTCCCTTATTGTTTTAAATATCGAAAAAGTTTATAAAGATTATTTTTAGATATTTTTATGTAGAGTTTGATAGAAGTTACTAAAAAAAAAAATTTACGCTCGCCGTTAAAAAGCTATGACACAAACTTACCTTTTTTTAAATGGAAGCTATAGTTGGCTATGACCTATTTAAATTCCTTATTTTTTCCCTTTCCAAATATATTAGGGTTGATGTATTTATTTTCAATAATACGCAAGTTATAAAGGTTTTTAAATTTTTTTAAAGATGAGAAACAAAAAGCAGGTTGTGAAAACAAAGGAAAATCGGAAAAGATAGAATATATTTGACAACAATTCTGAGTTTGTCCCAAACAACTGCACATTTTTGGTACATTAACCGTTTGTCTATCTTGACTATTAAGCGAGAAGCCCATGTAATCCCATCGAATTTGGACTACCCTGTACAGGGTGGGCAAATTTCGATGTTTTAATAGGGAATCTCGGTAACTATAAGAGGTATCAAAAAACCGACCGCGCATCCTCGATCTCTTTTTTCGAGAAAAAGTTAATGGTGAAAACTAAAATCTGTTATCGTCTTTTGTTTTCGAGTTATCGCCGTTAACTCGATTTTTCGACTTTTCGTTTTATGACTATATTTCGCTTGTTTATGAAAATAAACAAAAATAATTTTGATGTTCTACAGGCACTTTTTTGATAAGAATCCAGTGGCGTAGACAATTTTTCAAAAAAACAACCGAAATTCGAGTTGTGACATAAAGTTGTATTTTTTTGAATAGAACCCATAGTTGGCTATTACTTATTTAAATTCCTTATTTTTTTGTCATTCCAAATATATAAGGGTTGATGTATTTATTTTCAATAAAACGAAAGTTACGAAGGTTTTTTAGTTTTTTTTTTTAACAAAATTATAGTCGGTTGTGAAAACAAAAACAAAACAAGGTGTAAAACCTTTATAAACTCATTTGGTACAAGTTACGAAGGTTTTGTAATTTGTTGTTGTGATAAACATTATAAATATCTGAAAATAAGGAAACAACGATAAAGTCGGAATCTGCAGTAATGTAGTTTATTGTAGTTTATCTTATCTTCAAATATTTGTAATGTTTATCACAACAACAAATTACAAAACCTTCGTAACTTGTACCAAATAAGTTTAAAAAGGTTTTACACCTTGTTTTCTTTTTGTTTTCACAGCCTACTATAATTTTGTTTTAAAAAAAAACTAAAAAACCTCCGTAACTTGCGTATTATTAAAAATAAATACATTAACCCTTATATATTTGGAATGACAAAAAAATAAGGAATTTAAATAAGTAATAGCCAACTATGGGTTCCATTTAAAAAAATACAACTTTATGTCACAACTCGAATTTCGGTTGTTTTTTGAAAAATTGTCTACGCCACTGGATTCTTATCAAAAAAGTGCCTGTAGAACATCAAAATTATTTTTGTTTATTTTCATAAACAAGCGAAATATAGTCATAAAACGAAAAGTCGAAAAATCGAGTTAACGGCGATAACTCGAAAACAAAAGACGATAACCAATTTTAGTTTTCACTATTAACTTTTTCTCGGAAAAAGAGATCGAGGATACGCGGTCCGTTTTTTGATACCTCTTATAGTTACCGAGATTCCCTATTAAAACATCGAAATTTGCCCACCCTGTACAGTACATCGGCTTGCAGTGCACTGTAATCAGATGCAAGCAGGGTTGCAAGTTTTGGCGATTTGGAACCAAATTGGCTATCATTTTTGTTTAATTTAGCATGTTTTTTTTAAAAATTGGCATCAATGGCTATTACACAATACTCACTATGAAAATAGGTTTTACAAGATATTACAATTTGCCTACAATTATTATTTCATAATTCTCATATTAACAGACAATAAAAATTTAATTTTGGTTTTTGAGGATGACGAACCCAACGATTCTGAGGCCCCCTTTTTGCCGAGGCCCGAGGCGCGCGCCTCATGCGCCTGTGCGGTAATCCGCCACTGTCCGGGTCATCTATAACGTATGCCAGAAAGTAAATACGCAAAAATGGTATAGAATTTGAAGACAGAAAAGAAAAGAAGTAGAGGTAGACTAACAAGAAAATGGGAAAATTAAGTGAGGTAGATACTAGAAAAAAAAAGGAGTCAGCTGAAGAGAAATGTCACAGTTAGCCCACATACAAAAAAGTGTAAAAGCATAGTTAATAAAGAGCTAGGAAAACATACCTAGACGGTGGCGTAGTAAGAGGCTGTGCCGCCTGGGGCGATTCCTGAGTTTGGCGCTTCTCTCAATAAGGGTTACCAACTCTTGATTTTTCCAAAAGCATACAGAGATCGACACAAAAAAGCGGGGTCAAAGACAAAATGCGCCGCAGGTGATTTTTTTTAAATTGTAGATGTTCAGACGTGTTTTAATTCACAGTTAGGTAATGTAGAGTACTTTACCATCATCCAATTACAGTTTTATGGCAGAACATATTTTGATTTTGATTTTTTTAAATCAGATCGCCTTCACCCCCACGAATTTATTTTTAATAAGGGTAAAAACATTCACTAATGGTGTCCATTTAGGTAAAGGAGCACATACATAATATATTTAGCAAAGTTACAAACAAGTAATATAAATAAAAACATAAAATTCACATAAATTCCAAAGAAGTAAAACCTTATTTCAACCTAAAATTTAAAAAAGAAAACGGAAAAAACGTCAGTTGTTGCTATACATTTTTATTTTTGTTGCTAGTTTTCATGAACTATAAGCGTACAATACTGTAAAAAAAGGCATCTTGCCTCACCTAGACACGACTTCAAATATAATATAAAAATAAATGATAAAGGATTGTATATACAGGTCAAATTGCTCTAATTATCACCCACTTAGGCCAGTCGCGCACGACCAATATTTTTATAACGTACTTAAAAACCTACCAACAATAATTGTATTCACATACGGGTAATGAAAAATTGTCATTTCACACTGTTTCTGGTGCCCTATGATTTGGTTAAGTTCTCTTAACACTGTTCGAAACTTTTGTAAATCTTAATTTACAAGTAATTAAACGAATGTTATCGCTATGCGACGATAGGTTAATATAGAAACCAAATGTTTGCAATAGAACGGGAGGGAAAAATCCTTTTTTACAATAGAGTTTAAAACTGCATGGAATTTAATGCCTAAAATAAATGAAATGTTTCATAATTTTATTGAATATTTGGTACTCTATCATAAAGTTTATTACTTGAAATTTCTGTCGTTACAAGGGGGCGGGTTTTCAGTGTAGCTAAGTCGATTAGCCCGTTTTACCCTCTAACTTTGATAAGAATTATTTCCCAATAAACGACCTTCGAAACAATAATAACTAACGTTATACTGTATTTATATTTCATAACTGTTGGTTCATTTTAGCTTATATCAATCGCCGCAGTTCAACATTTACGTGCGGATGAACTAACTTTAATTCGTGCTTTTTCTGTGACATAACCTAAGTGTGCGTAAATATCTCTAGCGTTTGATTAATATTAGTATGCAAACGATAAATTGTTAACGTACAAACTACAAACGTTATTTATTACACGTCTAAGTAATTTTTGTGTTAGTAAAAAAAATCGAGTCAACTTTGAATACCACAGATTACTATAAATCTGAAGGACCGATACAACATAAAATGTGTGTCAAAGAAGAAAACGAGGAAACGATAAAGTTGGAGCTAGAAGAATGTAATTTACAAATTAAATATTTAATGAATCGCAAATATAGACATTCGAGTAGTAACATTTTTCAACTAAAAGAAGAGTTTTTAAGCGCTGAAATTAAAAACTTAGATGAGATTGAAAATAAATAAATAAAAGAAGAACCATTAGAACGTAATGACAATCTACAAAACCTTACGAATAATATTATTATGGATGCTGATAAAAATGAGAACAGGGATAATAAGACAATAAAAATGATTGATAAAAGTGCAGACAGAATCTACTTAAATCAATTAGATTGTATAATGGAAGACGGAACAGTAATTATAAATGATATTAATGATCTCAATATCGTGTCAGATGTATCAACGTCAGGTACAGCAGTATGCGATTTGGAATTGATACAAACAAGTGAAATTATAAAGACAAAAGAAGATAACTACGAAAATGTTCATATGAGAACACACACAAGTGCTCATATGAAAATACACACTGGTGAAAACCATATAAATGTGCTGTTTGTAAGAAACGTTTTACACTAAACTATACTTTAAGTATTCATATGAGAACACACACTGGTAAATAACCATAAAAATGTGACGTTTGTGAGAAACGTTTTAACAACAGTAGTAGTGTACAGGTTCATATTAGAACACACACATGTGAAAAACCATATAAATGTGACGTTTCTGAGAAACGTTTTAGCCACAGTAGTAGTGTACAGATTCATATAAGAACACACGCAGGTGAAAAACCATACATATGTGATGGTTGTGAGAAATGTTTTATACAACATAGTCATTTAAGTGCTCATCTGAAAACACACACTGGTGAAAAACCATATAAATGTGACGTTTGTGAAAAATATTTTAAACAATTTAAGTGCTCATATGAAAACGCACACTGGTGAAAAGCATACAAATATGACGTTGGTGAAAAACTTTTTAAAAAACATGGTTATTTAAGTGCTCGTATGAATATATACACTGATGAAAAACCATAAAAATGTGACGTTTGTGAGAAATGTTTTAAACGAAATGGTTATTTAAGTGCTCATATGAAAACACACGCTGCTGAAAAATCATATAAATGTGACGTTTGTCAGAAATGTTTTAAACAACATGGTTGTTTAAGTGCTCATATGAAAACACACACTAGTGAAAAAGCATATAAATGTGACGTTTGTGAAAAAGTTTTAAAAAACATGGTTATTTAAGTGCTCAGAATATACATACTGATGAAAAACCATAAAAATGTGACGTTTGTGAGAAATGTTTTAAACAACATGGTTGTTTAAGTGCTAATATGAAAACACACACTAGTGAAAAACCATATAAATGTGACGGTTGTGAAAAATGTTTTAAACAACATGGTTGTTTAAGTGCTCATATGAAAACACACACTAGTGAAAAAGCATATAAATGTGACGTTTGTGAAAAAGTTTTAAAAAACATGGTTATTTAAGTGCTCAGAATATACATACTGATGAAAAACCATAAAAATGTGACGTTTGTGAGAAATGTTTTAAACAACATGGTTGGTTAAGTGCTCATATGAAAACACACACTAGTAAAAAACCATATAAATGTGACGTTTGTGAAAAATGTTTTAAACAATTTAAGTGATCATATGAAAACACACACTAGTGAAAAAGCATATAAATGTGACGTTTGTGAAAAAGTTTTAAAAAACATGGTTATTTAAGTGCTCAGAATATACATACTGATGAAAAACCATAAAAATGTGACGTTTGTGAGAAATGTTTTAAACAACATGGTTGTTTAAGTGCTAATATGAAAACACACACTAGTGAAAAACCATATAAATGTGACGGTTGTGAAAAATGTTTTAAACAACATGGTTGTTTAAGTGCTCATATGAAAACACACACTAGTGAAAAAGCATATAAATGTGACGTTTGTGAAAAAGTTTTAAAAAACATGGTTATTTAAGTGCTCAGAATATACATACTGATGAAAAACCATAAAAATGTGACGTTTGTGAGAAATGTTTTAAACAACATGGTTGGTTAAGTGCTCATATGAAAACACACACTAGTAAAAAACCATATAAATGTGACGTTTGTGAAAAATGTTTTAAACAATTTAAGTGATCATATGAAAACACACACTAGTGAAAAACCATATAAATGTGAGGTTTGTGAAAAATGTTTTAAACAACATGGTTATTTAAGTACTCATATGAAAACACACACTGGTGAAAAAGCATATAAATGTGACGTTTGTGAAAAAGTTTTAAAAAACATGGTTATTTAAGTGCTCATATGAATATACATACTGATGAAAAACCATAAAAATGTGACGTTTGTGAGAAATGTTTTAAACAACATGGTTGGTTAAGTGCTCATATGAAAACACACACTAGTGAAAAACCATATAAATGTGACGTTTGTGAAAAATGTTTTAAACAATTTAAGTGATCATATGAAAACACACACTAGTGAAAAACCATATAAATGTGAGGTTTGTGAAAAATGTTTTAAACAACATGGTTATTTAAGTACTCATATGAAAACACACACTGGTGAAAAAGCATATAAATGTGACGTTTGTGAAAAAGTTTTAAAAAACATGGTTATTTAAGTGCTCATATGAATATACTTACTGATGAAAAACCATAAAAATGTGACGTTTGTGAGAAATGTTTTAAACAACATGGTTGTTTAAGTGCTAATATGAAAACACACACCAGTAAAAAACCATATAAAAGTGATGTTTGTAAGAAACCATATAAGTCACCGTGATACAATCAAAAGTCGTATACGTGCAAGTTTTTTTTAGAAATGACACTTAATAACTAGTAATATAATAATTTGAAACAAAGTGCCTAGCACGCTCCTTGGTTACCAACACTTTATTTTAATTATTAGTGGTTATTCGCACAAAATTTATTTAATTGTAGGAAATTATGTTTGTCGCGAAATGTCTTAGAGCTGCATTAAACTAAAATCTACAACGACCTTAAATTCAGCAGAGGAAATCCTGTCTTTACTCAAGACCTAACTAAACTGCCCTCACGTTTCTGGATTCTGTTTCCAGCAGATTCAATTACCAGCTTCCTTTCAATTTCGGGAATTATTTGAAGTTCAATTCGCGCCTGTATACATCAAATATACTCAATTATATTGAACCTCACCATTGCGTGAAGATGCGTACTATAAATTCTTGCACGAGTTACATTTTTCCCTGTCTGGATTCTCATTTAAAATAAGTAAAGGACCGAAAGAAATAGACCCAAACGTCAATAATAATTTAGTATTCAATCTTTCTTTATTAACCGAAAAACGGATCATTCAAATAATCATCCATCACATTCATTTTGATAGTTATGCGTAAACAGTTCATAATTTATTACTGCCACATTATTAGCAGATAACTTTGTTACAAAACCATTATTTGTCATAACGCCTAAGTGTATAACTATACTAATTTAACCCTTTATAAATCGTTTTTTAAAATGCACGTACTTTTTTCTATAAGCAATCAATTGTAATTCCAATATCTACTTAAAAAACGGTGGATGTTATTCAAAGACAAAACAATAATTTGTATTTTCATGTATTTTGCAATACCACAGTATAAAGATATATGACACAAAAAAATGAATGAGCTTTGTGGTGACACTAAATTTTTAAAGTCATGCATGATTTAAAAGTCTAGCAAACGGGTTGTTACAATCAAATTTGTGTACGATTTTTGGTATACAGCAAAACCTTACAGGTTGCCACATTCGGTGAAAATATTAAGCCCCATAAGCAACCAATGGCGGAATTGCGGGGGTTCAGTTACAATGAATTTTATAAAAAACTAGTACGGCCCTGTTCAAAATCAAAATTGAACTTGTTTTTGGGTAGAGAATTTTATTTTAAGTAAAAAGCGTCTCTTGACTTTTCTTCGTATCTGCCACCGTATGGCACGAAATTTGTTTTGTTTTAATATCCGCGCGCAAAATTTGCTCATAAATTCGATGTAAAAATATCGCTAATGTTGGAAATAAAGAAGTGATTACCGATTTTTACAGTTTTTAATAACAGAACCTGCTAATAATGACGAAGTCCCACTAAATAAACGGTAAATGATCCACATTTTGAGCATTTACTCTGCAATTTGCAATTTTCTGATTTTCGCGATATTTTTACATCGAATTTATGAGCAAATTTATCGCGAGAATATTAAAATAAATCAAATTTCGCGCCAAACGGTGGCAGATACGAAGAAAAGTTAAGACACGCGTTTTGTTTAGAATAAAATGCTCTACCAAAAATCAAGTTTGAATTTGATTTTAAACAGGACCGTACTAGTTTTTTAATAAAATTTATTGAAACTGAACCCCCACAACTCCACCACTGTTTGCTTGTGGTAACCTGTAAGATGGTGCTGTATACCAAATTTGGTTTAAATATGTCTACTGGTTTGAACTCGGTTAAAAATTATAGATTTTTTTCGAAAATTTCAACACCCTGTATCTTTAAAATGAAGCGTTTATGGAGCCATGTTGATATGTAATATTCGCCTTAAAATGAGTTTTTCTATCCATTGTTAAAGTCCTGCTACAAAAAGTGGACCACCCTGTATGTATTACCATCAAATTCATATCAACATTTAATTTTCCCTTTATAAAATTGGCTTCTTATTTAAATATGTTTTTTGCATATGTTTATATCAATTAAGTAAAATTATCGAAAAATTACCTCTTTACTATTTTTCTTATGTCATACTTAAAAAAAATATTAATTTAAAAAAATACTAAGTAACTTCTGTTGTCATTATATCACATGGGCCGTTTTTTATGAAAGCGGTGCAAGTCCATTTATCTTCGTTTCGAGATATTTAAGGGTTTGCATTTTAGTCGATTTTAAAATACCGATGAAGTTGCCCATGTACCAAGGTATTTTTAATTGGTCAAAGCATGTGGATATTTTAAAATATAAACTGTAAATTACCTGCAAATAAAAAGTTTACACGAAATTATACATAAATTATTTGTCTTCTAATTTTTTCCCCAAAATGAATTTACACTACTTTTATAATAAATGGTTCGTATGTTGCATATTTTTGCAATATAGTTGTTTAAATTGAAAACGTACCCAGGACATTTTATATCCTGAAAAACCTGTAAAAGAAAATTAATTTTTATTTTTTATTGATATTTTTCTAAAACGTTGTTAGTAATAGTTTGGGATATGGCCTCAACTGCATGCAGTTTCCAAAAACTGGACTGGCTGTGTCAATTTTAGCAGCTTCACGCGATTAAAGCTTTCGGTTAAAATGATTATACCAATTTTGTTGATAATTAAAGAGTTACAAGTTCATTTATTTAGCATATTTTAAAAACTATTTACAAGAGGCATATTTTTAGTTGAGCACATGAAGAAACACTTTTTCAATAATTTAACCAACCTTCATGTTAGTAATATTTACCCTGTATAAAATGTTTGTCACTAAACTGTAATAGAATCGTCTCTCCTTTATGTAAACATATTTTTGCATATCATGTTTTAAAACCAAGTCTTATTATTCAACAAAAAACCTTGTTGTTTGAAATTATTTATGTGTAGTTCGTGAACCCTGCTTGAGTGCATGTAAAACGCAATTTCTTTTTCTGCTTTAACTTGTTTCACATTTAGGCAATTTTACTTTTCTTGTTAAAAAGCGAAGCGATAAAAGGAGCTGTTCGCGAGTAAATACTAGAGGCACGTACACCTCTTGTAACGGTATTCGTCTGTAAGCTAAGACAGAAAATTGCGTTGTGTCGCCTGTTTACTCAGAATGGTCGCCAATGATTCAAATTATCCCAAATGTAACAAGATTGCTTGTAGAATCACGTACATCTAGGGATTACGGCTGGTGCGGACGTAAATAAGGTTTGGCCTTGTGTAATGAATAAATTAACTGTATGATCTTAAAGGCATGTTTCCCTAATTCAATTTAAACTGAATTTTAATTAGCTAATTTCTTGAACTCGTCAAAGGATTAACCTAGATACAGCAAAATCGAGTGTATGCAATGCATTTACCGGAATTTATATTGATCTGCAACCACTTGACTTTGGTTTCCAACAGCTGTCGAATGTAATTTACTTTGCTGCGCTTGCACAAAATGCATAATTTACTAAATCAGAATTGTAATCACAGATGTGTTAGCGTACTCGTATTGTGGGTATGGATACAGTGCTTATCAAACTTTTTACGTGCAGCAACAGTTCTTGATTGTCTTTCAAAACAAAACAAAAAAAACCGTTAATTTTGAAAGTGGTGTAAGTCCATTATTGCAAAAAATTGAAAAGACATTTAATTTACATTAAATTTAGTGCTAACATTTTATTTGTACACAAATTACAGTTTATGAATTAAAATATCTATATGCGTTGACTGACCTATTGAAAATTCGTCGGTAAATGACAATGCATTTATAATGAAAATGTCCATATCCTTTAGGCTAATCAAACAGTAGATAAGCTAAGGAGTAAAACCGTGCCATTTTGCAACTAAATTCGTCTTGTAATACGAAAACTTCCGAATTTTATAAACAAAAAACTTATAAGGATGATGTTATTAGCAAAAAATAAATACATACATATTAAGATGAATCAACAGCATTTTGTTTCTAGTTTTTATCTATTAACAAAAATAGACTAAAACAGCATAATTCCGGTAAAATTGAAATTTGAATAATTAAAATATAATTAGCGTTTCAATTTAATAATTATGCTTGGCCCAAAAACGAAAATATTTGTTTATTGAGTAAAAAAAAAGAATGTTTGACTAGCTCTAGACAATTTACATATTTACTTAGTAGATGTTATCAGTATTTTTAAATCGACTGAAATGCAAACCCTTAAATATCTTGAATTAATAAACAATGGACTTACACCACTTTCATTATAAACTGTCCTAATAATCCAGGATTCTGTTTTTTTTTTTTTGGACCAAGGCATTCTCCTTGTAGTCCTGATTTAGCACCTTGTAACTTTTATTAGTTCTTAAATTTCAAAATTTAATGTTAGAAGAAGACTCGAATCAAATGATGAAGTAACTGATGTCAATCAAAATAATTTTGTTTTAATGGCATAGATTATTGAGAAAAAGTGTTTATCTGTCGAAAGAAGTTGCGTTAAAAAGATAAATTGTATTAAGCCCTGTCGTTTTTCCTAGCTAAGTACGATAACTTAATAATTTAACTTCGTACGATGTAAAGGGCACTAGAAACAGGGCCTAAATGTATTAATCATCTTTCATCTGTTGACACTGTCAATAGTATTTTTAAATCTTAATTAATGTAATATGTCATGAAATGTTGTCTCAAAACTTAGTTGCAAGTTTTACATCGGTGTTATATATGTATATTATCGTTAACTTGGTAGAAAATAAAATTCACTACGCGAGGGGATGAACACTGTACTCTGTTGAATCCAATTCCATTAATATCTAAAAATACGGTTATATATTTTTGACTAGTATTTGCGAGCAAAGAAGATAGAATGCGTTCAATCATAGCCGAGATAGCTTTTTATAAGAAGGGCCCGCTGTTTATATCTTTACTAAACAGTGTTGCGCCGTTTGCCTCTTACTACCACTTTCCACAAACGCATTTACAGGGGTGGACTATACATTTTTTGAAGTCAATAGCTTCGTATGCTTTTTTACGAATGCGCTCAATATATTTGAAACCAAATGACTTCTAATATAAACTAAAAATCAATCTTAAGTGTTAATTGTAGATTTTATACTTCTGTTAAAAGTAGTTAATCGAGAATTAAATTTTGCGCAAAGGTCAAAATGTTTGATGAAAAATTGAAATTAAGTTTTGTTATTCTATGAAGCAAAGATATCTTGTGAATATTAATCAATACACACACTAACCAACATTTGTATCAACTGTCAGTGATTGTGTGTTGGTGATTGGCTAGAAATAGTAATGGCAGCGCAAGACGGAGAACTTTCCATTAATGCACAGATTGTCAACACATCACCGAAGTATGTCGCAGTTGGTGGTAATTAAAATCAAAGATTATGCAAACGGAAATTTAACTGTCACCATAAAATAATATGAATCTGCTGTATAATACATTTCATTTAATAGTTAGCATTCAAGATTTATTTCGTACGTTTTGTGACGAAATTTGAGAATAATTGTTTTAAAATATCATTAAGCATTCGAATTGCGTATTCAGCATTTTTTAATGGACGAAAAAAAAAACTTTCATTCCAATCTGCAGATAGATGACTATTTAAATCGTTTGAAAGTTGGACTTAAAAAAAAACGAGTTTTTCGTTTGCTACAGCTTGATAAATTATAATAGTATACATGCAATATTTATTGTTTTTAACGTCAGTTTTCAAAAAACTATTCAATTATATATTTGCCATCTTAAGTCACAGTTTTTCTTACTTTTTTCTTAAATTTTGAATGTTTATCTGCTAAAGAATAATATTTCTGAAATGTATTTATTCTTCTAACCTGTTTTGATATCTTCATGGTTTGTTACAATATTCGTTCCCGGGTTTGGAACGTTTTGAAAAAGATGAAGACTACATGGTCGAAACGTCAACGCGTAACCGAAAAAGACGCGGTTCCATACCCGGGAACGAAGATTGTAACATGGACAACGCCTGCAAAAACTTGAAGGATAAAAATATTTATGGTTCATAAAAGTTTGTGCCTTACAGTTTTTTTTAAGGATCACATGAGGATCACTTTAAGCAACTTCTGAGGATTAGGGTGGATGTAGTAAGACTTTCTGATGAAGATCGTGGATCTTTTATTGAGGTTTTGCAGTACTATAACCGTTCTTCTTCAATAATCATACCCCCCAGATGTTGCTCTAAATCATTATCCTCAATTCATATCATTGGAAGATTATAAAGATATCTCAATAGGCCGAGAAAAATTCATTTACCTTAATTCATAAGCGAAGCATATACAGTTTAAAGGAATTGAGTTAAGTGCATAACGACTGTTGCTTAATTTATTTCAGTAAAGAAATTACTTTGCTATTTTAAACTATTATGGTAGCAAATGTTATTGTGGCACTACAAGGTTAATGAAATTTGGAACAATGTTTTTTAATCAATTTTCCATTAAGCATGGTTTATAAATTTCTAAAGGGTTAAGATGAGTAAGTTTATTAATCCGTGAGGATCATCGGGAGATAATTGTTACTGTCTCGAAGTCTCAATTTTTGTATTTATATGTAAATTTTAATTTTACTTTCAAAATGTATATAAAGTAGTAAAATTATTTCGCGAATGTGATGCCAACAAAACTGCTTTCATACACGGTTAGGCGGGTATTAAATAACGAATGTAAAGAAAAAACTGTTTTATTTGAAACAGATTCGGTTTTATTTGCCGCTAAATGGCCTATTTTCCTGCAACGGGAAGACATAATGTTTTCAAGAGGGGTGTACACCCTTGGTAAAAAAAAGCTAAAATGCCATCAAGATAAACAAACTTCTACATAGTAATGAGTTAAAATGGTACAAATACACGCACACACGCATACACATACCTTTAAGTTATGTTATGCAGTTTATATAAAAGTATGTATACCAATTAAAGAATTTTGATAATTAAAAGTTGCTCTTTTAAAGTAATTTATCATTAAAAGTAATACTATGTGACAAAAAATTTACTAAAGATTTGTTTCATATATTTTTTAGTTATTTTGTTTTTTAAATTATTTAATAAAACGGATTTCATACTGAAATTAAAAAGCAAAAAGGAAGTTTATAAAGTAACAAAGTAACATACTGGCGCGCAGAAATGGAACGCTCGGTATAGTTAAAAATAATTTCAGATTATACAACTCATTATAGTAAACAGGTTTTGTATAAAACATTTTTTTTTGTATCTTTACTGTAACGAAGTTGTAGAAATAGTTGTCGTGTATGGGGCTCAAAAATGTTTAACGAACCAAGTATAAAATTGAACAAAATTATAAATATGTAACACACAGAAGCGTTCACGCTTAACGAACAAAATATAACGAAGAACTTACAAAAACCAAAATTCTGGTATGGGTTGTATGTATGAAAAATATGCAAGAAAATGAAATAAACAAATAAAAAGAAGATTAATGAGGAGCATGTAGTTGCTACAGTATCCTCTCAAAATTTGATTTAATGTTGGATAACTAAATTCGCATATCTGATGCAGCGTCCAGTCTGTTGCGTTATTTTAGTTTTTGTATCAGCATATTTAGAAAACTTAGATTGGCAATAATATGTGCTACAAATACGGTTGGCTTTATTTTACTCTGGATGATTTTTATGCCTAATCATTATCCTTGTTCTTTAAATTTGAAAAATACTCAGTTAGGGATTCTGATAAGCTGCAGACATGATTTGTAATAGCATTACAGTTTTCGATCTACAAATCTTATTCTGATTTTTGAATAAAGTCACTAAGAGTCGAAAATATAATCAAATCGACACCAACAAACACGCGTAACCCACTTTGAGAAACGCTGGTCTAATCGTTTTTAATATTGAAAACCTCGATTATATCAATCCATGTAGGAATACAAATTAAAATATCCTCTATTCAATGTATTCAGAATGAATTTTAATATTAATTATAGTTCATCAATCATGTAATTCACATCAATATTCTTAAATGTAAATTTTGTGATGAATATTTCAATGCGTACGGGTTTCAGATGAAAATTATGGATATTAACGATAAGATTCAGTGTATTTTCAGTATAAATTGTAGTTATATATGCACAACCAACCTTAAAAATCCCTTTACTCATTTGTATTCTACAACCATGTGCTCTATTTGTTACAGAAATATTTACATTTCCTTATGGTTAGTTTGTTCGCTACATTCTTTACATTTATGGATCTGTTGTACCGTGTTATTGGGTTTCCAGTTTTTGTGGATTGCCTTTCAGCAATCATAATATTTTTTGTCTCTGAAAGTGCTTTCCGTTGGATTTATCGTATACTGTCAGGATATTATAAAACTGCTGCCATAAAAACAGCAACAGTATTAAAAGATTAAAATTAAGTTGCTCAAGTCCGGTTCTGTTGAAGAATCCCGGTCCCAAAGGGAGCTCCAGTCAACTACAATCACTATTTGTTGTCGTTATTACCTTACTTTTATAGTAGAGCTACCGTCTCGGCGTGGTTCACTGTCGTTCAGTTAAACGGAAAGGTATAGTAGGGAAATTTGTTAGCGTACAAGATCGCGTCTTCTTTGAACATCATAAATACATATTTTAAAACAAACTTTAACCGACGTGCTTGGATTAAGCATGGGTCGTTTTGAAACTCGAGACTTTAGAACAGCGGTTCGGAACCAGTTTCCTTCAATGCAGCCCTTGGCCTCACTGTAAAGCGTCACGTACCCCTTATCAATGGGTCCATTTCAAAAGAACTTTATTTATGCGTAGAACATACAGTGTAAAAAATATTTAGTGCAAAAATTTTTGGTTGTTGCTTTCCACCAATAAAATTTTCCGGGCATGTATTTGACACATACCCCTGTAAAGCCTTCACGTCCCCCTTGAAGGTCCATGGACTCCTAGTATAGAACACATGTCTTACGGTATTAATGTTATCATATGCGGTATATATTGCAAAAAAGGTACCGACGCTTGGACGTCTTTTGGTAAAATGGACAAAAACGGCTTTGACTATGTTAATTAAACATGCTCAGGTAATTTTAAAACCATGACTTCAATAATTTTCTAGTTATTGTATCTTATACGTGGTATTGTCTTACGGTATTACTGTTCCATATATGCGGTATACAGGGTGTCCTCGTTATCACCGCAAATATTTTATGTGGTGATAGAGCTTCTTTTTCTAAGAAAAAATTTCCAGTACAATTTTTTTCTAAAATCGAACGCTAAGCAGATATCAACACTTACTTGATTTTCTTACACTTCTGCATTTGAAAGGCTCTGTTACCAAAAATATCAGTTTTATCGAAAATACCTTCCAGCTTTTTATTAGAGCATGAAATTCTCTACAAAATTGATTATAATTATTTTTTGTCTACAGCCAATGGTTTAAAAGTTATAAAGCAGTTTGTACAAAAAAATGTGAAAAATTTAAAAACTTTGATTGCTTCTTTGACTTTGCAACCCGCTTTATCTTTAAAACGAAAGGTTGTACAAAAAAAACCGACGGCCAATTCCGGATAGCAAATTTTATGGGCTACAACTTTGGTCTAGTGAAATTTTTGGAAAATAAAACCGATTTTTCGGAAAAGTCCAAAATAAGGAACAGAGCGCAAAAAAAAATATCCTAGAAATATTGCCCAGGTAATTTTAGAACCACGACTTCAATAATTTTTTAGTTATTGTATCTTATAAGGGGCGTTGCCTTGCCGCAGGGGTTTTGAACCCGTTTCCATCAATGTCCATTTCAAAAGAACTTTATTTATGCATAAAGCGCGCAAAGTAAAAATATCTAGTGCGAAAATTGTTGGTTCTTGCGTTAATAAATTTTTCCGTTCATTCAATTTGATACGTACCCCCTGTAAAAGTTTCACGTACCCCTTGGGAGTCTATGAATCTCTGGTTTAGAACCTCTGCTTTAGAAGCACGTGCGACCTTGAATAATTTCTTTACAGGCCTTTGCACGACGTAATTTTAGTTAGTTCACATGCAAAGTTGTAACATTAAATTATGCAGAACTAATGTATTATGAATCAAAACCCTGTAAAGTTTTAAATGTTGAGCTCGACTTATTTTCAAGAAAATATTAGTATCTATATCTAGTCGGTGGAGTTTTCGTTGTTGCATATACACACGGTAACAATTAAGTTCTAGGGCGATTAAAATTTAAAAAAACAACGGACGTGCGACAAAAATTTCATTGTTACGACTTACGATTCTCAAAAGTAATCATATCCTTGATGAACTCATGCTTTATGCATCTGGAAACTTTTTTGAACAGTGTAGGTATAATTTATTGAATGGCTGCTACATCATAAAGATTTCCAGCTTTCAATTTTAGTCTCAGTTTTGTAAACAAAAAAAAACCGTACATTAGATTTTTTTTATAACTCCTTATAAGTAAAGCAATCTGTCCAAGAGAAATAAGCGATAATTTTGATAATGAATAAAGTATGTAGAGTATCTCTCCTCTGAGTGATCACCTTAATATTCAGCTAAAGTAGTTTGCGGATCCGTTAATTTTATCTTGATTAAGTGATTCTCTTATCTGAGGTACCTTGTTACGCCGAATGGTAAAAGACGTTTTAATCTCTGCACTTAACTGTTATCATGAATATATAATTGGTTGGCATTATGATGCATCGATACTCTTTCATTGTGTTTGGCACTGAATCGGTGGATGACTTCTTTGGCGGAGGCTAGTGTGATATTACGCTGGATGACTTCATTGGAGATGTAATAGGGAGCGTGTACGATGATGCACAGGACTTTATTTAAAAATTCTTGTAGAATAGCAATGTTGGCATTGCTAGCAATACTCCAAATTTGATTTCCGTAAGTCCACACACGCTTCAGAATTGCTTTGTAGAGCAGAATTTTGTTTTACAGGGAGAGTTGCGACTTCGGCCCACGATCCAATACCTGCTTTGTAGTTTATGCCCAAGCGTTTGGGTTAAGTGAAGATATCTTTTTGCCTTATCAGCCGTCGCTCTAAATGCATACATCTTCGGTTTTGTGGGAATTATTTTCACTGGTGGTAATTTTTCTTTTGCTCATGGTGAATGTCACATGGAAGTTTCATTGGCTGTAATACGCCACTTCTTGAGCCAATCTTAAATATTGTTATGGTTGCTCTGAAGATTCCATGACGCAGAAGTTGGATCGGTGTGTGTTGTTAATATAGCAGTATCGTCGGCAAATTTAGCCACTGTAGTAAGACTAGTAGTTGGTAGAACGGCTTTGTAAAGGAGGTATAAGGTTGGGCCTAGGACTTTTCCTTGTGGATTGGATAGTGTAATTATGTCTGTTTTTTTGCGATGTTTTACGAAGAAATGTCTGTCAGTCAAGTAGGATTTGCGAAGTTGGAAATGTGGATAGGATAGTTGTCTTTTTAGTTTGTAATGAAGTCCTTATTTGCCATACCTTGTCGTGAGTGCTGACACATTGTAGAAGAAACCACGACGTATTCTCGTGAAGTGCAGGCCAAACTAATAATATTTATATAAATTCGAAAGCTGCATTAATTTTTCTTGTACCGTGTATCTATCACTCGGGTACAAATTTGTGACGAATAAATCTTCTGGCGTTGAAAAACAACGCCTGCCTCTTTTATCGTTCTCGAGCGAGTTATTTCCTTCGTTGGGATTCTTTTGCCATTCAAATGTCGCCGTTCGCGATAGACATTTGAAAAAAAAAGAGAAAATGGACTGCTACATTATAATAGTCGAAAAAATATTGTGGAAATACTTCGGAAGTCATCTTTATAATGAATGAATAGATTCCTACTACTATTCTAATAAACTATTCATTCAAATTGTAAAGGCCATCGATCAAAATGAAAGGCTTTTAAAGAAGCATTCAACTGACCAGGAGTAGCTAAGATTGATGTTACGTAGATAAAGCGTGTCTCATTTATGGATTCTTTATAAGCAACCTTACTTATCATCATGCTATAATAGTGCACAACAAATTTAATGGGATAGACTCCAAAATATAAAAAATTAATTCCCGTTAAGGAGCTTGATCTGAACTCTTTTTGGTAAAATACTTGTTTTATCCATAGAACGGAAGTTAATGTAAACGAACTAAATGACAATTATTATGTATAAAGTATTAATTAATCATTTCATTTCCATAGCGAGACCTCCATACTGACATTGACATAAATAAAATTATAACCTGCAAACGAAATATGTTTAATATTATTTTTTTGCCATTCTTAGGCTATTATATAAAATGCTACATTAAAATTAAATTATTTGATAAGAATATTAACGCAACTT
This sequence comes from Elmis aenea, assembly GCA_947652605.1. NCBI lineage: Eukaryota > Metazoa > Arthropoda > Insecta > Coleoptera > Elmidae > Elmis > Elmis aenea. The sequence goes on from OX393584.1 coordinate 19,056,678, forward strand.
TAGTTTATTATGAATTTAAGCTAAGAAAATCGTAAATTTTACAATTTGATTTTGACATTGACATTATTTTCGTCACTAGTGGCGAAAGTTAATTTTCGCCACTAGTGATAAAAGATAAAAGTAAAACTTTTCCGTAGGGTAGGCAGTGAAAAAATGACAACTATCATATAATATGAGTAAAAAAAATTATTTGCTTTGAACATACATTTAAATTTATAGAAACGTGAAAAAAGTAGAGTTTATTAGTATTTTTAAATCGACTGAACTGCAACCCTCAAATATCTTGAAACAAAAAGCATTGGACTTGCATCAATTTCATAATAAATGGTCCATATATACAGGAACACCCTGTATATACATTTTCAAGAAGAAACTAACCTTTCAATAAATTGAATGAATAGGATATTTGATACCTTAAATGCTTAAATTAAAGCTTATTGATCTTAAAAAGTTTTAGGTAAAAGAAACTATAAATAAATAAGTCATCAGCCTAAAAAAGATAAACATTTTATCTTTTGAAAATAATCCAATAAAAATATAATCCTGTCTCACTTCACACTTACAGCAATGCATTTCTACGACAACACAATAGATGATGCCGCTATTCAGAGAAACATCTAGAAAGACGTCAGTCAACAGCACATTATTTAGAAGTCCGGACTTGAATTTTAACAAGTGTGGAACAATAACACGCTAAAATGTGATATAAAAGTTAAAGATGAAAAAAAAACGTATTGCTAATTACACAGAGCAGTCTGGAAATAAGATGCGTAGGAATTCGCTTTATTAGATTTCCTAAGTTAAGCTTACCACTGCACAAGAAGTAATTATAAAATTAGCTGAACATTTTCGTATTAGAACTAGCACATTTTGCAAAGGTAAAACGATTTATGTTTATTAAAAGCTTAATACATTTCTAAAGAAGGGCAAGCTTAGAAATACATTTTTTGAGGGGGAATTATTAAATATGTCAAACTATACTCAAACTATACGCCTTTACTAATAAGGCAACGATTTTTTCACCCAAGAAAACTTTTGAAAAGAAAATGATTGTTACACCTCCTCACGGTTTCATGTATTGATTTGTTTCACTATTTTGTTTTACATCAAAGAGCCCGTGGTCATGATAGGCCGCTACGGACCACACTTTGCAAAAACATTGATCTTAAGTCTAGCTTGTAGACCCTATTTGCCGAAGGGGAAGATATTCAAAGTGACACTTTTGTTTAGCTAATATAAAAAAAGTGTTTTTTAGACATTTTTATAGTAACTTATAGGACGTTTTCAGTATATTGCTGTTTATGTAAATACTTAGATGTCGTGTGAAACATTTTTACGTGTTTTTGATGTAAAATCATTGTAATAATATGTTAGTGAATTTCTATTTACCTCCCAATCTTTGTAATTAAAATAGCGCAGTGGATGATAAAATAACAATTCCGGCGGTAGCTAAAGAAACTGTGGTCATATAAATTCTACTGTAGGTATCTAATAATGGCTGAAATAAGGCGAATTTGCGGTTAATTTAATGGATACCTAAGACGTAGTTCGGAGTACGATATTGTTACTTTGTTGTATGCCTTTCCTGAAATGCTCGCAATTAATAAAGAAGTCTAAAAGGCAAGTTTTAATTTTATTTCAAATCGTTCTACTTCTCCAACGACATTTATACTAAGCATCTTATTTCGCTTTAATAATTAATTGTACAAGACTACGTTAATTAACAGCTGAAATTGCTTTTGAAGGTGCGCGGAAATAAATGTCTTTATTAAAATGTTGCCATATTTTAGGAAGCAAACAAAGAGCGTTATTTTATGGCTTGAAAAATTATTTACAATAAACATTCGGTGCCAATTCTATTTTGCTTATTATTTTAAAATTCTATTTTGCCGTTGTCGCAATTCGTTGATATATCATCGTAGTGACAAGCACATACACAGTTTATTATGAAAGTGGTGTTCACCTTCTGTCCCGAAATTTGTAGCCTGATTTTTTCGTGACGCTGGTTTAGTATGTATGTAAATGAGTTATGGGGTTGTAAAGCTTGATACTTCGAGTACATTCCGAAAAAATTTCATGGCACTACAACATTCCTATCAATAGTTATGATGCCAGGAATAGTTGTACACGTTTCACCATCGTCGAAAAAACACGATGGAGCGTGAGGCAAAGAACCAACAACAAATTTTGTTTTAAATTGGACAAAACAGCCTCCGAAACGTACGAAATTTCGGGACGGAAGGTGTAAGTCCATTTTTGAAAAAAATTGAAGCAATAAATGTTGCATATAATTTAGTGTGAACTTTGAATTTGAAAACAATTAACCTATTGAAAATTCCTTGGTAAATGATATTGCAAAATCAAAAAAAACGATTCTTCTCTTCTTCTTAATCGGGCCCTCGTGTACCTTTTGGGGTCGACGTATTTTTCCTAGTACTTGATTATGTTTCTCCATCCCTGTTTATCATTGGCTAACTGTGTCACATCTCTCTAGCTGACTCCATTTTCTTCTGTTCTGTGTCTCACTTAGTTTCCCTATTTTGTTTTTGGTCTTCCTCAATTTCTTTTTTCCTCAAACTTCGTTTTCCACCCCATTTTTGCGTACCTTTTATCTTCTTCTTCTTAATCGGATCCCTCTTGTACATTTTGGTGTCAAGGTATGTTTTCCTAGTTCTGGATTGTGCTGCTCCATTTTTTTCCATCATTGGCTAACTGTCGCACATCTCTCCAGCTGACTTCTTTTTCTTCTAGTCTATGTTTATTCATTTTCCCATTTTGCTCTTGGTTTCCTCTACTTCTTTTTCGCTCAAAATTCGTTTTCCATACCAATTTTGGGTTCATGTTTTCTGGCATGCGTAGTAGATGTCTCAGTCATCTTAATTGATTTGTCTCCATCTTTTTCGTAATATCTCTTACTCCAAGGCTTTTTCTGATTTTATCGTTGCTTATTTTATCAATTAGTCTGCCCATACGCCCAGACTATGTTGCAAGTTTTTTGTTTTTAGCTTAAAGCACCACATCATCTACAAAGGCCACTTCTGTTAAAGCTATTGGTTTCAGTTTACATAATCCCCAGTAGTTTTTTTTTTGTATTTTTTTTGCAGTCCTTAATTATTTCATCCATTAGTATTACAAACAGCAGTCCATTTTCCGTAGTCTACTTAAACACTGGAATAGCTAAGGACTAAAATCGTTCCATTTTAGAATTAAATTCGCCATGAATATGAAAATTTATGAGTTTACAAAAAACCCATAAGCATGATGTAATTTGGTAAAATTAAATACATATTGAAATTAAACTACAGTATTGGTTACTTGTTCTTATTTATAAACAAAACCGAACCAAAACATAGTGTATTTCCAGTGAAATTGAAAGATAAATCATTAAAATTAATTAATATTCACAATTCAATAATTATGAAAATGTACAAATCCATTTATGGCCCAAAAACTAAAATATTGGTTTAGTGAATAGTCAAAAAGACGATTTGTCTAGTAAATTTACATATATTTTAATTTATAGAATCGTGAACAACCTTAATAAACTTTATCAGTATTTTTTAAAAACGTTGATAAAAACACATACACCTTTACATATTTTTGTCGATTATTAACTGTGAATAAAATTAATCATAGCTAATTCAATAGTATTTTTTGTATAAAAGTTATGAAAAAAGTTGCCTAAGCGATGTTTAGTTTCCCACATTGGGAGTTCAGCAATGTTTTAATTTTCTATTATCTATTTACGTAATACCTAATGATTTTATTTACAATTCACACTACATTAGCTGTTGTAGAAACAAATTTTTATCCACGTAACCGTACAAAATTATTGTGCTTAAAAGATATGTTCTTTAATGCAATTCTGGTGATGCACTTTATCTTTTTAATGCAAAATTTGCTGTAAGTTCTTCGCTTCCGTCTGATAATAACAGTTCATCTTTTAGTTACCCTCTCGCAATAATAAAAAGCGTATAGATGCAGAAGTCTCTTAATGTATCTTCTGTAGGGGTGTTAAGAACCGAGTTTAGTGATGTTTCAGGCGATGATATTAACGCGAAATAACACAACACTCGTAAAACTTGGAATGTAAATTTTCGAAATAAACTAAGGTGGGTGTATTTTTTGCGACACAAAACGGAATGATGAAAATTTTGAACGATTAAAAAATAAAACCTTTAGTACTTAAGAATCTACATAAAGGTCAATTTATTATTATGTATTAACAATTAAAATACTTAGCAACATTGCACTAAATATAAAAGAGTTGTACGAGCCCTGAAAACATCGTCTTCGGACAACTAATAAATTATTGTATTTTTATTTTTATAATTTTACTAACCTAAAAGTTAACTTTTATTTTGTTGTTTAATATTATTCCAAAATCGTCAATCGCCGTTGAAAACACTTACTTTAAAACTGCCAATGATAAAAACATCTCTAAAATTGTTAACGGATAAAAGTTACTCCAAAATTGTCAAAAAACCATGACAAAAGTTGTTCGAAAATTGTCAACCGACTACAAAATTGTTTGTCACTAACAAGATTTATCCCAAAATTGGCGTCAAACAAACGTGACTCCAAATTGTCAGTAGGTACTGACAAGAGTTATTCTAAAATTGTCTACTGAAAAATATGTTACTTCAAACCAGGGATGAAAAACGTAATGTAACGATACCTGATAACGTTATAATAATGATTCAACTATAATTTCCAATGCAATAATATAACGATATTTTAATAACGTTATAATAACCAATACCGTTTCATAAAAAGTTCTTTTGTAAAGGTATTTTTTATTAATTAAATGTCAATGTCTTTTAAGCTAAAGATATACTTTGTATTTCAAATATGAAAATTAAAATAAAATACCTAATGGTAATTTTGTAATATTTATATAAATTTGCGCTTTAAAGATCCCAAACATAATTTTAGAGTTACAAATTATATTTATTTTTATAATGTTATGTATCATTATTCACGTAACGTTATATATTTATTTATTTATTTAGTCCTTTTACTGTTAGGTGTAGGACTGTTGAGTTGCGTTGTGCTGACTTTTTTCCACGTTTTTCGGTCTTGTTCTAGCTTTTCTGTCTCTTCCCATTTGATTTTTCTATCCGTTGCTGCTTTTTTACCTTCGTCTTGCCAGGTTTTTCTCATTCGTTTCTTCCCTGTGATCTTGCTTCATAAGATTTTCTGGTTATTTTTTACCGTTTATTTTATAAATTTAACCCAACCATCCTTGCTGTCTTTCTTGTATTTTTGTTTCAAATGATTTTATTTTTAATTGTTCATTTCATTTCTGATTTGATCTTTTTTAATTTTTCCTTGGATTTTACTTAGAAATCCCATTTCTGCTGCATTCACTCGGCCACTATTTTTGTTTGTAAGTGTCCACGTTTCACTTCCGTATAAAAGTGCTAAAGTGACTACCTTTTTTACCACTTCCACTTTTGTTCGTTTTGTGACTTCTCTATTTCCAAAAAAAGTTGTTCTTAAACGGTTAAATATTCTTCCCACATTTTCTGTTCTTTTGCTTAATTTCTGTTGTAACGATCAGAGCTTTAGTTTTGTCTCTATTTATTTTCACATTGATTTTTTACGATTGCTAGTTCAGAGCTTCTAGACCAGGGGTGGGCAAATCTTTTGATTGTCTGGCACATTGCGGATGAAAATTTGACCGCGGGCCAAACAATTTATTTTTCTAATTTTAAGTATAGTTTTGGCTAAGGAGGTTATTTAATAAATTTTAAAAACAATATTTTTGAATCAAAACATATATTTATTAAGCAATTTAAAGAAAAAAATGTAAAAGAATATTTTTAAACATTAATATTAGATAATTATCAAAGTGTACAATACTCATACAACATAAAAAAAACTAAAATGTAATTGAAAGAATTATATTTACACATATAAACGCATATAACATTGAATTTACAAAAGATAGAATTTTTCATTGAAGTATGAAGTATTAAAACTAAACTTTTGGAGGTGAATGAAATTTTCTCAAAACATACAACTTTTATACATATCAAAATTTAATGGCTAAAGTGAAATTTTTTAGCATCACATAATTTTTTGTATGTCTGGTGAAAATTTCGACTCATATTTTAAATGTTATTTATAATTTTATGTAACAAAAACAAATAATAAAAAACGTTACGATTTAAAACGTTATTTCAGTCCTGCTTAAAATATTGTAAACCAAAAAGACTTTAAAATTGCCTATCGTCACTGACAAGAGTTATTTCAAAATTGGCAACAGACAACTGTGACTGAAAAATTATCGAAGGAAACTTAAAGGCTTGCTTCAAAATTTTTAATTGACGTCGCCTAAGCTGTTAACTGACATTGACAAAAAACTTTAGCCTACGGTGGCGATAGTTGCCGCGAAGCTATTTTTTTCAAGAAATATAGTTCCCAATGCAACCACTAAAATTAAATTAATTTAGGTGTCCAAATACTGGTACATATTGCTGGGACTCGTAGTATAGCTACGAGCACGGGTTAGGTGAAAATTTATTTGACCAATTAAGAAGTTTTTAAGGTGTATTATAAAACAATAACAGCATTTCCAGTTTACGAAGAATAAAAATAGATTAGTGAATACGTGCGCGAACTTTAGCGCCGTTGTTTCGAGAATCGGTCAGAGGTATCGACCATTTTTCATGTCGTATAATAGTAAATTGCGTCTAAAGTAATTTTGCTGATTCTTTTGAAAGTAGGGGCCCTAGGAGGGCTACGTGAATGAGATAGAACGTGTCTAAAGCTTCCAGATAAGGTGGCAAATGAAAATGGTCTTCAGCTGAAAAAGTGTAAGGAAATGGATTCCCCTACTGGAAAAACTGCTCTTTAGCGTGCACGCTCGCCAATATAGATGAGATCTGGTTAAAGCTCTCGCATTATGTCTAAATAAATAGGTTCTCCTCTAGTTTTGTTTGATGCAATTGTTTTTGCCTTAAACGATCGTCTGTGCCTTTTAAATTAGTTTCGCGGTAAATTAATTTAGTGTGAAATTTGTTTTTGCCCTATGCATAAGCAAATTACTATCGCATTTTAAACCTCTAGCTGGAATATAAAATGCTTCGTTTTTTAACTCGGTTAGGCGTGTGTCAGACTGACACTTGGATAATTGTGTTATTAGAAAACCATCAACTTTAGATGAAATATGTGTTACCGAAGAGGTTAGGAGTTCCTTACAAAATGACGTATTTAAATTTTTTTAACAGCAACATTCGCTATACTTTCGATTTTTTGACAACAAATGGAAGCGTTATAAAAAATTTCGATTATTTTTGTACTAAAATTAATTCTAACAATTTTGAACACCTGTTCCAAAAGGTTTCTGAACAAATTGAAGATGGATTGCTAACATTGTGCATAATTTTTACAAACTAAATTTAATAAATTAAATGGATAGTCAGCACCAATTTTTATTCTTTCATCTTGTAGGGCAACTTAACGAACATGTTAATATCAATAGAGCCGTTTATTTTGTAAGTGGCGCGAATCCATTAAAAATAAATAAATGTCTTTACATTTTCACTGCTTTAAAAAACTATTTTTTGGTTTACTTTCATTTTTTATCAATTCAATAAATATTTAAATAAAATAGCATATGTTTTTGTCTTTTATTAAAAATGAAAATGATGTAACTGAAATATTAGCGATTTAATTAACGTTTACAATAATTCATTTATTTTGAAATTGGAGTAAGTCAGTTGGTGTACAGGGTGGCCTATTTTCGATGCCCATACAGGGTATCTCGGTTATTATCAGAGATAGAAAAAACTAAGTACGTAGTCTCGATTTCTTTTTTAAGAGGCATTTATTGCCTTTAACAGTTTTTTGATATCTTTTATAATTTTCGAAATATGGCAAAAAACCGATTTTTGGCAATTTTCAAAAATGTTAAATATCTCGCTTAATCGAAAAGATAGAGAAAAACTTTAAAAACATTTTTGGCATGGTTTTTTGTCCTTAATAAGAAAGCGATATTTAATTTTTTTAACTCATATAAATATTGATATCTTACACCTAATTTTCTTATTTTAAATGGCAACCATAAGCTTTCGATTTATGTCAAAGCCAACTAAAAAAGTTAGGTGATTTATATCAATATTTATTTGAGTAAAAAAAATTAAATATCGCTATTTTATTAAGGACAAAAACCATGCCAAAAATGTTTGTAAACTTTTTTTCTATCTTTTCGTTAAAGGAAGATATTTAACATTTTTGAAAATTGCCAAAAACGGGATTTTGGCTATATTTCAAAAATTAAAAAAGGTATCAAACATCTGTTGACGGCAATGAATTTCTCTTGAAAAAAGAAATTAAAACTACGTACTTAGTTTTTCTCTGTCTCTGATAATAACCGAGATACCCGTATGGGCATCGAAAATAGGCCACCCTCTACAAAACAATCTTTAATTTTTTCGGCCATCACTGATAAATACTATTGGATAATAAATGTATATTATCTAGCACCATACAATACATAAAAATTGTCTATAAGTGCTTACAAATATTTTTAAATCTATTGAAACCCAAACCCTTAAATATCTCGCAATACCAAAAAATTGACTTCTGAACGGGTTTCAGACATGAAAAAAATAAAACAATTCCTACCGGTGAAGTTTTGTTTTAAATACATTAAATTTGTGTTGTACTCTTAAATAGAAACAAGTGAAGGTTTTAAAAAAGATATTTGTTTAGCGAATTGCAGTTTTAAGAAAGATTTGCAAGAGAGTGTTCCAAGTGCATCATAATTCTAGCTTAAACCAATCGTTTTAAGTAAAAATTATAATCAATTTGTAAAGGACTACATACAGCCGTTGTTTCAAGAATGAGGTAATTTTGTTGTTCGTTATTTTGCGGTGTTCAAGAAAATTAATCCTTGAACGTTTGTTTCAAGCAAGCAGAATATTGATTTTGTTTTATTTTACAGTTTGCAAAACAGGATATGAAACTGATATAATATAAACCTTAGAATGTTATACATAGTTCAAGTTCGATTTGATTAAACTTTGAACTGAGGTTTTCCAATAAGCAGGCAATCAGTTCTGGTCAAAAACAAACCATATCGAAAGAAATGAAACGTCATAATAGAAGATATCCGCGCGATCCTATCAGATATGACGATAAAAATATTGTAGTTTCAGCCATCCTTATCCAATGGACTTTCTTCCGGTTTACTCCCCTCGGAAATGCAGGCAATCTGTAAAAATGCTAGCTAACCTATCGACGTGCTTGGTGACTTGTAAAACGTAATTTATAAAACGCCATTTATGATACCCCATTTGGCATATATCGACTGTTTTCCTGATTTGTGGAACTAGGGATATGAGCGCGACAGTAACAAATGACGGTTGCATTTACACGCATTCTATGATTTATTTACTACATGAAACTTCGTTAAGGCAAGGGGGATGTTATGTTTTTGCTTGAAACACGAAATATTGCGTTAATTTTATACCCAGGAGTACCTGTGACGACAGTTTCATAATACAAAACAAAAAGCGTCCTAAATATAAAGTACAGAAATAATTAATTAGGACTGTGTCCCTTCGATAGCTATACACGAAAAATCTAAACGGGTATCAAACATGAGGAAATAGCGGTCATTACTTAGTCGTGGAAAATAAAATTTGTACAAAACTACAAGGTCTTATGATTCACTAATTTGGCCATCAATAATTTTATCAATAGGTGTAATAAAAATACAAAGTAAGAGTCGGTCTTATTTTTAAATATGTTTTATGAAGCCACAAATTTATGTACAAATTCTTGCATAAGGTAAAAGATGAAGACAAGATTGTTTTGATATCAAAACATGATCAAAATTGCAAGAAAATGCGTTGTTGTTTATAATTTAACTCAGTATCATTTTTATTTGTATGAAGAACATTGTTAGATGGAGTTTTTGCTTTAAAAAATCAAATGAAATACTGAATAATATTGTTATTTTTGGTTACTTGTAGAAATGATAAACATAAAATCATGGTAATTACTAAACAATTATTGGCTGTAGTAACTTTTTTAATGTTAAATTTTTAGATAGATTGGTTTCTTCATGACAACATGGATATTATAAAAAATTGCAATTTTTAGATGTTTGCGTTATTTGTCAAATTGCAACAATAGCATATGGGGAACCCATAATTGATCAATTATTTCAATGTTAAACACACATATGAGACTAATTTGATTAAATGATTTTCTAATCAATTACATATTCACCATCATTATCTTTGATATTTTTCCATCTCTTTTTTATAATTTTCAATTTTTCTATTATAAAAATGTGCTTTGACGTGAACTTAAACATCACTGACATTTTGAAAGCCTTTATTTCTACATATTCCCTAACATGGCGAATATGTAGATAACATATTCGCCATCATTATCCTAACTTTTTTCATCTTTTCTTTAAATTTTTAATTTATCTTCTATAAAAAGGTGATTCGAAGTAACCATTTTAAAAATTTTTATTTTTAAGGAAGGTAATGTTCTATGGATCTGAGCAAATGATAATTCGATGGTGCAGTGTAGGATGAATATGATGGTTACAGTAAAAATTCCTAGTCAAGCTGCTTTTTTTTCTTGGGTTGTTTTTGCTGTAGAGGGCCTTTATTTGCATTGGACAATTAATGCAAAACTCAAATACCTTGCCTAGATACATTTCCGATTTCTTAAAAGTGACTGCACTGTCGACCTTAAGTGTATCAACATTTTCTTGCATGACCAATCTTGCATCCGACTTAACCAGCGATTTTAAAGAATCATTTTTTTTTAGGTTTTCTTGATATTTTCAAAGGTAATGACAATGTTTTTTTCAGATTTTAATTCAGTACACAATTACTCAACTTTGCATTCATATAAACCGACTTCGTAGCTCCTCCTCATGTTGATCCTCAAATTTGGGACTTGTCAATAAATTTTTTCTTTTTAAATATCAAAGTTGCCTATCAAATAAGACTTTTAACAGTATTTGATTTTTATGAAACCATATGCGCCATACTTTATATTGGTAACAAGCTATCGTGACGTGCGAACAAGATTACGTGCAAGAGAATGAACACATCTCGAACTTTATTTCTCCAGTCCCCAGGAGAAAATTTCGAAGTTCGTGATGCAAGGCGATGCATTTAAACACTTTTCAGACATCTTTATCTGGCAGTGACATACTGTACGACAAATTTTTTGACGAGTTTTAAAAACCGAAATGTGATTCGATTACTTTTTGATACCTTCTAGAGGTTAAGTCTTAATTTACGAATAATCCATTTATACAATAAAAATGATACTTCAGCTGTCGTAAACTTTATTTGAAATCAATTTTAATATCATAACGTGACTTGAAAATTTTATATCAAAATCGAATCTGCATAGCGTGGATGATTCGATATTGAACTCAGCTGCATTTTTGCATGTAATTGAGAATATTTCTTACTTCTATTTTGTGACACGAAATCAGGACAATTTTTATTTGATATATAAATGATTAATAGTTTCAAACTTGTAAATCAACAGTATTGCCACTTTCTTGAAGAAGAAATTTACCGTGGTTAATTTTTTTTTTTACACGGCTGATTTGAAACGTGTAAACATAATCGTTTTTAAAGAGGATATTCAATTCGAAAAGACGATGGTTCCATGATATACCAAGCATTTAAAAAAGCGTTACAAGGCTGTTTCGAAAAGAGCATTAAGATTGTGATTGCTGCACGACAGATATTTAGCATGTATCAATAAAAGACGGGATTATTTTGAAGGGTCGCGTCAATATAACTTTTTTAACCTGTCTTGTTCTTCTTATTTCTACGCCTGTTTACCGTTGGGTGTGAGGCTTTTGTTTCTTTTTATGTATATGGGCTCTTTTTGTATTCTTCGCTCCGTCTTTTTCTATCTCTTGTTAGTTCCCTAACCTTATTCCACTCAATCTTTCTGTTTGTGGCAGCTTCTTTTACATCCTCATTTCAAGTTTTCCTTTGTCGTTATTTTCGACTCTTTCTTTCCGTTTGCGCTTCATATACTTTTCTAAGCATTCTATCTTCTCCTATTCTATATGCATGACCTAGCCATCTTAGTTGTGCCTCTTGGTTGTACTTTCAAGTTTTCTCTATGAGTCCTGTTTCTAATTTTGTACACTTTTATTCCTATACTTCTGATACGACTTTGTCGTTTTTTGGTCGTAGTACATGATTCGCAACCATATGTTAGCATGGGGTGAAACACTTTGCGATATATATCTACCTTCGTTTTTTAGGTATCTGTCTTTTTCAAGAAACTGTCTTCTTTATTGGCCAAATATCCTAGCTGCTGAGCCTAGTTTCTCTTTTATTTCCTGATCCATCTTTCCGTTACAGTGTCGGTGCACTCCTAGGAATTTTAGCTTTTTGTTGTTCCAGTTGTATGTTTAATCCAGGGTTGAGCAGATTTAAATCAATTGATTTAAATCGTGATTTAAATCAAGTGATTTAAATCAAGTGATTTTTTTAAAAAAATCATTGATTTAAATCAAGTGATTTTTTAAAAAAAATTATCAATTTAAATCACAGATTATATGAGTACAATATAATATTAATTTATAATAAAACTAAATTGTATTACTATTAGTAATTAAATACACGAAATGAAGAATAAACCATCTCAATTTGCTCTTGTAAAGTAATATTCATTGTGGAAATGCAATAATTCAAAATATAAATGACAAGTTTTTGACGTTAGCGTAGTGAACAGTCAGTTTTTTCAATGTCCACGACACTCTATTGCTTCAATAACGATTTGAAAAAAAATGTCGAATATCTCGAAAAGTATGAGTTTTGGGTATAGGACATACTTAACAAAATATGAAGCTCTTTTAAAGACGAATTCGATGACATAAAAAAATACAGGGGTTCGCATTTGAAAAAATCGAGTTACGAGCTTTTGAAAATCATGGAAGTTGCCACCTATTTATAAACACCCCTGTATGTGTGATTCAAATTTTTTCATATCGAGCGAACAGAGAATTTTTTTCTGCATGTCCATATCAAATTACAACTCTATATTTCAAAATAACTTCAGGAGAATTTTTTAAATAAAGACTTAAAACCTTGAATAATTTAGAAAATAATTTTTTTCACAAAGCCGTATAAATACCTATAGTATTTTATATTGATACTAAGCTAAAATTAAGGCGGTCAAAAATATTAAATACAAAATTGGGTGTTGTATTTGAAATATAAAAGTTGCTATTAGTTCCAGAAAGGTGACTCACCCTGTATATTTGAAAATATTTTTATTGTGTTGTTTAGAAAAAACTGTATAAAATAGCATTTGAATCAACTTCATATCTCAAGCCGTTTAGCCACAATCGACCGATCCCGCACTAATGACTCACCCTGTATATTGTCGCGGTCGTGTGAATTGCCGGACTATTATAATTGGAAACGCTGACGTTCGTTTACTATTCGCGAGTTACGGGGGCGTAAACTCTAGATATACTTTAATAAAACACTCAGATTAACTCAAATAACACTCAGATGGGCACTCGCTTTGCATAAACTATTTATTAACAAATACTAGACACTTGGCTTTAATATACGAATACATGGGTCTCACAATACCAGAATCATTCACAAATAACACAATCAAACAATAGTCAAACGATACAAAATGATTACTTACATAATAATAACAAATGCACAGACCGTGGCCGGTTGGGCCAACTGCCCCCAGAAGCGGCCGGCGGGAGTAGCCGCAGCAAATAGAGTAGCCGCAGCCCGCAGCAAGTAGAGTAGACAGATAAACATTACATCTTTGCTTAAATACTACCCCGTAGCGGGGGTCCTTCCGCCTGAGTTTTGGGTACATAACGGTAAATGAACAAATCTAACGAACTTTGCAAGTACAGCGTTACAAAATTTACTTCAAAAACTCTGATTGTGACAATATAATTAATTAAACATCACCCCTTATCACTGGTTTTTTCAAAATTCTTAATCATTATATTTAATTTTTCATTTTGACAAAAATTCACCAATGAATTAAATATATTGATTATTAAATATATTAGCACAAAACATAAATAGCATGTGAATATGTCACTAAATTCGATAATATGGTACATTTGATTTAAATTAAAAAAATCTGATTTAAATCAAAAAAATCTGATTTAAATCAAATAAATCGATTTTTTTGATTTAAAAAAAAAAAATCGTGATTTTTATCCACCCTGGTTTAATCTCCTCCGCGCTTATGACCACGGTTTTGGTTTTGTCTTTGCCTATTTTCATTTTGTGTTTACTTAGTTCCCCGTGTATGATTTTTATATAGTGAATTAAATCATCTTTGGATTTCCCTAGTATCGCTATATTGCATGCGAAAATGAACTCATTAAATACTGTCATTATTTTTTCAGCATTCGAGCCTAAAGCGTTTGATGTGTTGGCTGCATGTTTTTATTACATAATCCATTACTTTCAAAAATAGTAATGGGCTGAGTACGTACTCGTGTTTTACTCCCTTAGTTATTCTGAAATGCGCCGAAGACTTATTATTATATCAAGGTGTACGCTATGCATTGTGCATGTGTATGTGCAGAAACACCATTAGAACGTGATTTTAACAGTAAAAGAATCTTCTAAGTAACCGAGAGCCAAGCAACGTTAAAACCTTTGGGCTCGTCAGAAGTAAATTTAGGACTTGTTCAGAACTGCATCCGGGCACTTAAGGCGGTAGGAAGCAGAAATAACGTTAAACTAGTATTGTCCAGGGCACACCAACATACCAGAAAGGGAGAAGGCAGATCGCCTAGACAGAAGAAATGCTCAGGATCAGTAGAGCAGACATCAGAGCAGCTAAAAAGAAAAAAGAGCGGCTAAAAAATACTTTTACATAATAGGGCTTTCAGAGACCGATGTATGCAGAGTATGTGGTGAGGAAGAAGGAACTCCTCTCCTCGTAATATGCCAGTGTGAAGGATTCACAACCTATCGGCGTAGCCTTCTAGGGATAGAAATATCCAATCAAGAAGAGTTAAGCAAAACACCCTTAAAACAAATCCTGGAGTTTTTCAAAAACACCGGACTCTTTTAAGGGACTATCACCAGAGCGTACAATAGACCAATAGGTACAGGAACCCAAAAGGGGACACCCCCGCGTAAATAAATAAAAATGTTGTCACGTCTTACGTAATTTTCATATTTTTGATAAAAGCTTTTACTGGCTTTTATGAGTTTTGTACTAACAGTCTGTTTTTCATGCTAGTCCATATCTGTTCTCTTTTTATTTTGTCAAATGCTTTTTTAAGATCTATAAAGCTGATATTCACACGAACGGTAGTTATTTTATTTGAGTAGTGTCTGAACTTTATTGTCACGCCATGTACTTTTAGTATGCAATAAAACAGAGAATTGCATGGGCGCATATTTCTGGGGCTCGGAACCTCTGCACACATTTTTGTTTGGTAATAGTTGAACGGCGAAAGTCGTGAATAGTAATGCAATAATGCCTCGACTATTTTAATTCCACGAGAGGCAGTCGATAAGGTCAAAGTGCCATAGAATCTGGGTCGAGAACAAAAGATTAGCTAGATATGCGCGCACGTATGTAATTGTGAAGGTGACTGATGGGCGCTACTAAGTTTGATGCGATAGCCTCTGCTTCACTAGGCGAGACAAATCGCTGTTTTATAGCGGAGCTCGCGTTAATTCCATTTGAAGGATGCGCGCCATAAATCGGGATAATTGTTATCAGAAAGAAAAAACGTTGTTAATTCCACGACACAACTGTAAGCTGCTTGGTTCTCTGATAGTTTTCCTTCCTTGCATCAATTCGTTTTAAAGCTTTATCGCGGATTACCACTCGTTACAATTAATTTTGTTCTAAATTCTTTATTACTTTACTTTGATTATTTTTTGGAGCTAATCCCCAGTAAAATATTGTTTTTAAATACCATGAAATTGAACAAAACATGGTTTTAAATTCATAGATTTTTTTAACCGAATAGATTCACGTGTATAAATTATTTGCAAATTCTAATGTTGGTTTGTAGTCTAAGCCAGTGCTCCTCAAACTTTTTCCATCGCCGACCCCTTTGGATCAGACACATTTTTCCACGACCCTTCGCTCAATGTCATAAATGCGATTGGTACTAACATTGCAAACAGGGTTAGGACGCAAGGTCCCAGAACGGTCGATTATTATTGTTTTTAGTATGTATTTTATGTTATAGTCTTTTGTTGTTGTAATAAATATTTTACTTTCGATTTCCGATTTTCTTAGCGCATCCCTTTAGATACTTCGCGCCCACAGGTCGACCATCACTGGCACACGCTAATGGTTTCCAGAAAGTGTTAAAAACTAGCATCACAGTATCGACGTAAATGCTAGAGCAATTCTTATCAGGGTAAACATTTTTGGTTTTGTATTGAAATAAAGAAAATTTGTATAATTAATTTTTTACTTAATTTTTATACAATATAAAGAACGCTTGTATATTGTACAATATTTTAAAAGTTTTTACTGGTTGTGGCACGTTTTTATAAACCATATTTTATGCTCTCTGAAGATATATTTGGAATATTTTCATAACCCAAGTTTGTAACTATACAGGTTGTTTCATAAATATTACGAAAAAATTTAGGTGGTGATTTCTTATCAAAAATTAAAGGCGGTCTTTCATATACATTTTTTTCCTTAGACGTCTCCTTTCTGAGTTACTCAAAAACGGTAGCTTTTACAAAAACAACAAAAGAACAAAAAATGTTTTTAAATAAATCAACCTTTTAAAAAACCATTTTAAAGTTGCAAAATTTTAACCCACCAAAAGGTTCTGATAAAAAAACCAACAGGGGTCGCACTTTTCAGCCCCCTGTGAAGGTGAGAGATGATTGAAAATATTACTATGAGAAACATTTTAATAAGTATAAAACATCTACCAAATATCATTCTTCTACATTTATCCAAATTTGAGAAATAAAATAAAAACCTAATTTTACGTTCCCCTTTAGGGGGCGTTTAACTCAGAAAGGAGAAGTCTAAGGAAAAAAATGTATATGAAAGACCCCTTTTAATTTTCGATAAGGAATCATCACCTGCATATTTTCGCAATATTTATGAAACACCCTGTATACTGCTTTGAATTTACAAAATGTATACATATTTTTGAATATAAAAAATTATTTTAATAATTAATTTAAAAATTTTGTATTTGCAGATGAAAAGTGGATCCCTAATGCCCTATTTCTTTATTAATGGACCAATTTTTTGATAGTTTTGATACTTGCATGTTTTGATGGAAGTTGTTAACAGCTCTGGAAATTTTAAGGTAAGCTCAGATTTTATGAAAAATTATTTCAGCATGTTCAAGTGTTGTCACAAACATAACTAAAATTGCATCAAAATTTATTTATAATGTACTATCAGTTATAAAAAAAAAACATATGTATTATCTACTAGGAGACAAAAGCTTTGTATATCAATCAATTTAAGCATTTCATTCGGTGTATTGTGTACTTTGTCCACATATTGTGCTAGGAGTTAAAGAGGAAACATTTGGAAATCTATATGCAATAGGCAATGTCGTTTGGGATTACGTTCAATGCATTCTTTTGACTTCGCATTCAGTTAGTAATGGTTGCATAAATTTATCACTTTTATATGTATTTTTCATAATGATTAAATCGTAAAAAAGACAAGTCATTTTTCAGAATGATTATAAGGCACAATAAATACAATTTTAGGGTATTTCTGGAATTATAGAAAATTAAATTTACCAGCATCCGAAGAAATTACCTCTTTAACGAGATAAATTATTCCTCATGAAATACGTTGCCAGAAATGCACTGAAAATGACATGAAATGCATCGTGGGCGATTGTTACAATTGTGCCGTCAATGATGGCACTACCAGTTAAAATTTACGTCAAAAATTAATTTAAGGATCGAGCAATATTACTACTTTTATTGTCTTTATTGAAATTGGATGAGATTTTTATTCGTTCATTCAAATTTTACGTAAATTAAACTTTAACTACAAAAAGACTTGTAATTGTCGAATATCTAGAAAGATTTGTGGTATTAAATATAGAGTTTAATGCAAACGTTTTAATGGAAATATGAGCCGTTTATGTTGTTTTGATATTAAATGTTTTGCATTTTAATGTGCACAAAAATAATAATAATTATTACAGAGAAAATTCACTCGCATTGTTATCTAGGTTATTTATATTTTTCTCAGTTACATAATTTCACAAAGACGTTAATTAATCGCCATTTTTCAATACTGTAAAGTGACTGAAGCCACTTTTAAAATTAATAGTTAATAAAAACTAAGGACTTATGTTGATTTTGTCCGACGTATTTTACTGAAGTGATGTTTGATAAGACAGTAGTTTGAGAAAATTCATGAGTAAATTATATAAAATAAGTAATTTTTATAATGTATTTTATTAGTAGTTTATTCAAGTATTTTTTATTGTCATTAATATTCATAAAATACATAAGTAATAAACAAATTTACCAGCACATTTCCAAATACAAGCATAGGTAATTTATGTAACGTATTTCATACAAAAGTTTATTCATGTATTGAATCACTATTATTAATATGAGTGATGAAGTCTTTGTACTTTGTTTTCAAATTTCAAAATAACTGTGGTAAACTGGGGGTATACCGGGTGTAAATGAAGTGTGGTACACCCCCTTTTTTCTTAAGTTTTCATTTTAGATAAATGAAATTTTAGACATATATTTGCAAAAAACAGGTTTTTTGAGCACATGCACATAGTTCTTTAACTTCCGGTTTAGCCAGAAATGACCCCAACTTTGTTATTTTAAATGAAACACCCTGTATATTTTTACATTTTTGAAAAGAGGAAGCGATTTTGGATACAACTGCACTATTTTGGTTAATTTTTATAACCTCAAATAGTTTTTGAACATAAATTTAATTTTCTAAAAAGTGTGCCGTGATCTGCATAAATTGAATTTTATTATATCATTAATTGTCCAAAACACGTTTTTGTAAATTTTTAATGACATTTAGGTTACTTTAATCGGTTATGAAGGTTGTGGAATCGGTTTTTTTGACAAAAAGTCAATTTTTTAAAATGGAACTGTGGTGGTTCAAGCGGTTATTTAAATGGAGCATCTTCTAACGAATCCATCGATTCCAATAACTTGTATTTTTATTAAGAGTCTGCTTCAAAAACTTCAATTTCTTGTGAAGATTTATTAATGCCCGGTTTCTCCGACACATCTTAAGATCTAGCTGAATCTTAAGTTCGCCTTAACGGTATAAAGTGTTGCACCAAGCAATTTTAAGAACATATTCGACTTGAGCTGAGCTCACATCTTGAGTCGCTGTTTACTAGAACTTGAGCTGGAGTACATAACCTAAAAGTATCTTGTATTTGCTTTGTTTGTAGTTAAGTGTTTGTTTAAATTGTGGTTTAAGTTTAAATATGGACATTGACTTTATAAATATGATAGATGATGCAAATGATGACTTGTACGACCCTGTAATTCCTCGAAGGCGATTTGTTCGCGCAAATCCATTTACGGATTTCGAATACGATCGTTTTTTTATGCGTTTTCGCCTCACAAAAGAGACAGTTATTGTGATCTTAGATCAAATTGAGCCTCAATTGGAGTTTACAGGGTGTTTGAAATTCGAGTTTAAGCATGGGGATCTCGCGTATTATAATAGCTAGAGTATAGGTTTAAATTTGGCAAAGTTGCTAAATTTGGTGCTCATTAATAATCCAAAGAGAAATTGGAAATATCTCAAACAGTATCCGAGAAAATTAGGAAAAACTGGAAAATACGATTTTTAAAAATCGTTTAT
The DNA here is from genome assembly GCA_947652605.1 of Elmis aenea. Taxonomy (NCBI): domain Eukaryota; kingdom Metazoa; phylum Arthropoda; class Insecta; order Coleoptera; family Elmidae; genus Elmis; species Elmis aenea. The sequence continues at coordinate 19,076,517 of OX393584.1, forward strand.
AACTCCTTTGGAGTTTGAAATATTTTAAATGTGTAAAAAAGTTGCCCAAGCAACTTTTTAAGCCGAATCGGATGGTGGTCACAAATTTTTCCTAGGTCGATTCGTTTTTGTTTTAGACAACCAACTTTGTTTTTTGTGATGGGCAGCATATCGCGTTTTTCTTCGTTATTAAAGTTCATTTTTAGGACTAACAGGCCTTTAAAACTTTTAGATTGTTGATCGGTTGTCATGGAAACAACATAAACTATAATGACCGGCCAACCTGATTTATAATGGTTATTGTTTAAAACGTATTTTTTGAAATTTGACAATAAAAGAAAAAGTAAAATACCATGTGTGACACATCAATGGATTTAGAAAAATAAATGCTATTTGATAATGTAAATAGCAAAACTTGCGCCCATAAGCAAAAACAAAGTTGGTTGTCATAAAATAAAAACGAATCGATCTAAGAAAAATTTGTGTAAAAAGTTGCTTCGGCAATGTTTTTACACATTTCAAATATTTCATACTCCAAAGGAGTTATAGACGATTTTCAAAAATCGTATTTTCCAGTTTTTCCTAATTTTTTCGGACCCCGTTTGAGATATTTCCAATTTCTCTTTGGATTATTAATGAGCACCAAATTTAGCAACTTTGCCAAATTTAAACCTATACTCTAGCTATTATAATAAGCGAGAACACCATGCTTAAACTCGAATTTCAAACACCCTGTATACATAATCTATTTATTTTATTTTCTTCCACCAAGCTAACTAATAATTGTTTTTCCTCCATGGTATAATTTATTCTTTTTTTCCGCCATTTCAACACAAAATAAAATAATAAACACCGAACTGTAACTTTATATGTGACTAACAGCTGATAGCAACAACAAGATGTCACAGGGAGCCGTTTTAACAGCTGTGATGTAAATGGCCAATGAAAATTAGCCATTTCAATCTGCCGCTAAAATGTGTCGACTTCTTGCAACGTTGCCAAACCGAGATCTAACTTAGCTGAGATGTCTAACAGATTCCGGAATATGTTTTCTGTGCAACGCATTGGTATCTTGAGACGGTCTAAAATATAAGGCGGGCTTATATAAGTTCGATCTTGAGATGTGTCGGAGAAACCGGGCATAAGAGATCCTGTTAATCGCAGTACACTGTGCATAACTGCAACAAAACAAATTATCGCTGTTTTATGTTTAACTACTATAGTCATTTAACTAAAAAGTTTAAACATTTTGGTAATCATTTTTACATAATTAGATCCAACATTATGCCATTTTTAAAATGAATGTATTTGCACTTCTGTTTAATAATAAAATATCTATTGACCAAAATAGTAATGCTTTTGAAAGTAAAATGTTTAAAGACCATACATTTTTGTAATCGTAAACAGCTCCAACTTATTTTTCACAAAATGTGACTTACTCCACTCTCAAAATAAACGGCTCATTTGCTTGTTATTTTACATACTACTGTATAAACTTGTTTTTGCATGAACGAAACGTTTATTTTAAATTTTTGCAATTAATTAAAGAGTACAAGTACATCGTTGTTCTCCGTGATATTCTTTACCCTAAATAATGAGTTTACCGGTTTGTTAAATTAAACGTTAACTCCATTTTAAAGTTGGTTTACAGAAGCAAGTACTTGAAAATTTAGGCAGATATTATAATGTTGCTATGTGCAATTACTTTTAAGCACAAAAGTTCCCTTAATACTTTGCTCAAACAAACGCTTAATATGTAAAATAGTGTTGATCTTGAAGCGTCAACAGTGCGCTCGAGAAAGCCCCGTGTAACTCGTGTTAAAGCGCGGTTTAAATCACTCAACGTGTAACAATCTATATTTCCGTGAATGTAATATGCGAAATAATAAATCATCAGGAGACAGCGTAATCCTTGTGTGTACGTTGGCGTACATATTGCTCTTTACAATGTGTCCTGAGTATAAAGTGTCGCCGTGTCAACAGCAATAAGTGTGAAAATTGAGACCCGCAAAATAGACTTATAAATCTAAATGACTAGGCGCGCATAATGAACTGCTTTCGAACTAACTCCCCACTATTGGATGCGATGTTTTCATTTCTGTCATTAATCATGTCTCCTACTTAGTTACCCAACGAATGTCTAACGAAAATAGAAGGACTCCACGGCGATAAATTCGCAAAATATCGTCGAAAAATTCAACAAAAACTTAGGTTATTTCTAAATTACATAAGTGTGATCGAATTTGATTATAGTAAATAATATAAGCGATATTTAAGTAATTAAGGCAGTCCAGAATATACGGAAACTTTTTGTTTAAGCAAAACATTTTTTCTAGGTACTTTACTTGATAGAACTTTTTTTTGCAAAAAACCGAACTTTAGAAACAGTTTAACATTTTATTAACTCAAAAATTACAGTTTAAGTTGTAAATAATAATCTAGTCTTTTAACTTAAGTTGAAGTAATAATAGTCCAAAGTTTAAGCCCAAAATCGCAAAAGCCGAGTTAAATACAGTGTTGATTATTATAAGAGATGGAGTTTTGTTGTTTGTTGCAACATATTTTAGACAGTGATAAGTCCTTTTTAAATATGTCATTAGATTGTATACCTACATGAGCCTTTATTTTAAAAAATTAAGTTAATTGCGACAATAAATTGAACTTAAATAGTCTTTTGATCTGTAAACAAACTGTAGTCAAAATAATCAAAATCCCTAATGCTTTGGCAATGGAAATTCTGGCAATTAACGGCATTGCAATTGTCTATTTGAAAGCGTCGCAAGTCCAAAAAACGTCTAATTACATCGAAGAATTATAAAAAGACCTGACACCTGACTACACAGGGTGTCCCAGATTACATTTTCAGCATGGGGATCTCGCTTATTATAAATTTAAATTTCTAGAAACGTGAGCAAACGTAGTAGACTTTATCAGTATTTTTAAATCGACTGAACTGCAAACTCTTAAATATCTTGAAACAAAGAGAAATGAACTGCATCAATTTCGTAATAAATGGTCCATATACCGGGTGTAACTGAAATCAGGCTCACCCCCTTTTTTTCTTTAGTTTTAAACTTAGACAAATGACATTTCAGATATGTAATATGTGCAAAAAACTGGATTATTTGATCATAGGTACACTTTTGTTTCACTTCCGGTTTCACCGGAAATGACCCTAACTTTGTTATTTTAAATGGAGCACCCTGTATATTTTTACATTTTTGGAAAGAGGAAGCGCTTTTGGATACAATTGCACCATTTTGGTTAATTTTTATAACCTTAAATAATTTTTTGACAAAAAGTAAATTTTTTATTAAGTGTGCCGTGACCCGCATAAATTAAATTTTATTATGTCAACAAGTGTCCAAAAAATGGTTTTGTAAATTTTAATTGACATTTGGGCTGCTTAAATAGACCTTAAAGGTTACGAAATTGGTTTTTTGACAAAAAGTAAATTTTTTTAAATGGAACTATGGTGGCTCATGCGGTTATTTACATTAAGAGTATTTTCTGGCAAATTCAACAATACCAATAACTTGGTATTTTTATTAGGAGCATGCATTAAAATTTCAAATTATTGTAAGATTTTGGTAAGATATCCTAATAATCATAGTTGACTATGCCAAATGGCAACAAAACAAATACTTTTTTTTTTGTTTTTTTTACAAAAACGTTTTATGGACACTTGTTGACATAATAAAATTTAATTTATAGGGGTCACGGCACACTTAATAAAAAATTTAATTTTCGTCCAAAAATTATTTGAGGTTATAAAAATTAACCAAAATGTTGCAGTTGTATTCAAAATTGATTCCTCTTTCCGAAAATGTAAAAATATACAGGGTGTTCCATTTAAAATAACAAAGTTAGGGTAATTTCCGGCAAAACCGGAAGTGAAACAAAAGTGTACCTATGTTCAACTTATCCAGTTTTTTGTACATATCACATGTCTAAAATTTCATTTGTCTAAGTTCAAAACTAAAGAAAAAAAGTGGGGTGATCCTGATTTCAGTTACACCCGGTATACAGGGTGTCCCAGATTATATTTCCAGTATGAGGGTGTCCTTATTATAAGAGATACTGGTTTGTTTAAATTAGATGAATTATTCCTAAGGATGAGAGGAGCCACTATCAATTTTTAAAAGAACAACATTCCTCGTACTTCAGATGTTATAGCAAAACGTATGAAAATGTCGAATTTCTTTTTTATTTCATAACTTTTTTATTTTATTCAATAGATCAATTTTATTAGTGCTTTTTAATGGAGAATGTAACTATTCTTTTAGTTTTTTTATTATTACTTACCATTTTTTCTCTCATAATTTTTTAGTCTTAATCATTACATCAATTTTATTTGTACCCTCTTTAGGTACTTTTTTTTATGTAGAATGTAACTATTATCTTAGATTTTTTTTATCACTCTTCATTTTTAAGATATTACCCCTAACTTCATTTTTTTTTTATGGACTGTCAAGTTGGCTTTGAAATAGTTAAAAGTGCTTTTTTCTCTCTTTCTAACGATAACGATCACATGTCATATCTATAGCAGCACATAACGTAGAAAATGAAGAAACATTTTATTAATATTATTTTAGGTTAGCCATGAAACGTGTTAAACGGTCAAATTGGCTGTGGAATAGTCAATTGTGCTTTTTTCTCCTCTGTTTTTGTTGTATCTATTAAAATAAATAACTCTTAAAATTAAGAAAAACTGTATTTTACTAATATTATTCTGTAATCCAGGACACCCTGTATATACCTCCTGTTCATCATGAATACTTTAAAATGCATATTCAGAAATAAAGCTCAATATATAAATATAAATAGGTAACAAATGCTATTAACAAAAATGTATAATTTTGATGAATTTTGTAATAAAAATATATTAATTTTTTTACTGTATTCAAAAAAATTTTCCTTGTCACATGAATAAATGATTAAATAAAATAGCACGATATTATGTTATTATTAAAAATAAAGATGATTTAACTAAAATATTAGCGGTTTAATTAACGTTTACAATAATTCATTAATTTTGTAAGTGGGGTAAGTCCATTTGGGTCTAACAAAATTTTTATTTTCTTTAGTTACCACTAATAATCACTTTTGGATTTACATTATCTAACACCATAAAATACAAAAGAGTTGTCTATTAGTGCTAAGGAAAATTTCAACCTACAAAAAATGGAGTTATCCCACTTTCAAAATAAAAGTTTCACGTATTGAATTGTTTTTGAGCTATCTTAATACAAAATTTAATATTTTAGTTAATTTTGTTTTTAATAGCATCTTGTATTTGAAAGATTTTGAAATTCTCTATCATGTGATATTACAATTTCCCAACCTATTAAGTCTTTTATAATCTGCTCGGAAAAGAATGTGTACTATGTGTGTAAAAAATGAATTTTTGTAATAAACAGTTAATCAAAGACTTCTAATTACAATTAACTGTTTACTATCGTTTCATAATTTTTCACAAGCTTCTTTGCTTGAACTAATATCTGATATGTTCATTAAAGAGTTCTTACGAAATATAGTTAAATTATGCAACTTATAATAGTTAATATCCGGATATAGTTTGGCATTTGAAAGAACAAAATAATCTAACGAAAAAATTTTAAAATTACATATCTCAAAAACAATCGAATGTATGTAGAATCTAATGTTATCTAATAAATAATAAGGAAAAGCTTGTGGTCCTCTAAATATTTTGTGGGAAGCACTAAAGCTCTATTTGCTAAAATGAAGGAGTTACAGTGCTGGAGAGTTTTTATTGGGGCAATATGTATAAAAGTTATCAGGCGATACAAGTAAATATTTTTGTATTGTTTTGTGCCACACTGCATACATCAAGTATTAAAGTCAATGCGTTAAAACATGATTTTATAAAAACGTATCGGTGTATTGGACATGTTTGACTTAATGTTAAAAATGCCAATTAAAATGATGAATCGTTTAAGAGGCGTCATTTGCGGATACCTTATCATCTTCATGGCAGATATTTGTCAAACAAGAGCAATTCTACATTGTGTGCCCTATATTCGTTCAATTCGACGTTTCACTCCGAACATAATTAAAATAATCTAGTCTCGATTTTCACCAAAACGAAGAAAAACTTGTAGACGATAATGTTTACACTCGTGCTAATATATTGAATTGCTAATTAGATAAAATTGATTGAATGCTAAGCATTTTTAAAAATCGATTTTTTAGTGGTTAATTACCAGTAATACTATTTACTGGTTAAAATTATAGTACAGAAAAATTTTAACGGTAAAAACACTGAATAGTTTTTTGTGCGATCGTACTAGAAACAGATGTTTGACGGACGCGTTAGCAACCATAAAGTACTGCATTTACGGCCCTATCCTTAGCAACAGGCGAAAAAGTTTTTTCGGCCGCTACAGCGTACGAAAAAGATCATTTGCATTAAGCAGAACAAAAAGCGCATGTGCGTGTCTGAATATAAGTTCTCTGAGATTATGGCTTACCCGCTAAGGGTAGTGATGTAGAGGTCTTTAGGTTGTTAGCTGTCAGGTAGTTTATAACCTAATATTTTCGTGTTGATACTGTTACTGAATACTGAATAAAAAATTAGTGTGATTTACGTATGTTCTACGTTATGTAATTGATAATTATTCAATGTATAAATTTATGAATAAAACATTACAATCGCACAAAAAAAAGTTATTTAAATTATGTACAGAATTATGCAAGTACGTTTCCACCGCTAACAGCATACGCCGTCATCTGTCAGTGACAGAATGTCACGTAGTTTCTAACCTGTATTTTTAAAAAATACTAAAAATTTAAAATGTTTTTAATTCGATCGCACAAAAAATGTAATATGCACCTCGGCCAAAACGTACTTTTTCGTCCTTGCCTGTTTGCAAGCAAACCAGACGCGGCCGAAAAAGTTACACGTTTTGGCATTGATACATAAATAACTATTATGTTTAATGCAAGGTTTTATTGTAAAATTAGCTATATTATTCATTTGTAAAAGTAGAATTCGCTTTTTACCCGAAAAATATTTCGTTAGGCGCTTCACATAGAAAATATAGAATGGCCTACTATTTCAAAATTTAACTATTTAGGATAGGTAATAACTAGTTATTTTATAGAATAATAAAGTATATGCTTTAGCGGTATCATGTGTTTATATAATATTTAATAAGTCATTTAAAAACCACTTGCAATCTTCTAAATATTATGTGATAAACAATAAAGCTCTATCACTTTAAATAGAAAACCTATAGGACTAGGAAGTTAATACTGGGTGCTCTGTATGGATTAAATTAATGTGAACACGTATACAAAATTAATTTTTATGGTTTTGCCAGACGCTTTATTTTTTAACAATTCAAATAAACGTATTAATAACTTTTTACTGTATGGAAATTAGTGTCTGTATTTATATAAATAAATATTTGTAGTAGGGTTAATATTATCATCGAATATACGTCATTAAAAAAATATTTGCTTAGGGTTTAGTCCGTTATAAATTTCAATATAAAGTTTCCTTGTACTTCTTCCCATATTACGTATTCAGTAGTGACTCCAACACCCCGTTTATAATGCCCGTCTTTAATATTAAATCACGGCTTTTTGGGTTTATAATCTATTTGGAGAAGATGTCTTTACGTTGTCTTATAAAGCTCCCAGCTTCATTGTTATTCTTTACGTTTGTCTGGCCTTATTTATTAAGCTTTTGATGATGTGACGGTATTATTAAATAATAAGACACGAAAAAAGTTATCTTGGTTTAAAAACCGGTATGAAATACCAAAAAATATTGTCAATTTTTTTACAAGCATTTAGTTATAATTAGTTTTGCATGAAATTCTTACATGTAAACACTTAAAAAAATGTATATGCTGTATTTAGTTACAGCAGCAGCTCTTTCGTTATTTATTATTGTTTTAGCAATTCATGATCAACTTTGTTTCTAGTTGTATGCAAGTTTAAGAGATAAAAGAATTGTGAAATAGCAAGAAGTTTACATTTACGTACCCAAAAATAATTTAAACAAAATTTATTATCTTGTATTCAGCTCCTGAAATACCCTTGCTTTCTTCGGTAGAACGATAAAACTTTGAAATTTGGTATGAAACGTAGTAAAGTCAAAGGCCCCAGCCTGCTTAGTTTTTGAGATGTAATAGACATCTTATTAATTTCTTATGGACACCGTATTGGATTTTTAAATTAATGAATTTTATGGTGAACATGAATTGTAGTAATTAAGCACAATATACATACAGCGTGTTGCATGACGTAACGGTCAAACATAAGGAGCATGTTCCTTGAGTGAATTTAAGCAAGAAATGTTGCATAAACCATAGTCCAGAACTCGATGGTTATCGAGTTATTAACGTTTATAAAAAAAAGTCAATTTTAACATAAAAAAGTATGAAATACCGCTTTTATCTTCTACAATAATGATATGACAACAAAATGTACTGTATAAAAGATGCATGGCTATCTTTTCTGCGCCTTATGGAGTACTCGATTTTGTTTTGCTTTTTAGGGTTTATTTGCTATGGCAACCAAGCTAGTTATTTTAAATAGAACACTCTGTATATGATTACATTTTTAGATTCCTCTTTAAATGTACTTTATAAAATGTAAAAGGTCATATAGGCCCAAAAGTAACCGTTTTCGAGTAATTCACTTGTTTTTGAAAACTTTGAGCAATGTCGTATTACTTTCAAAAAGTTTCAGTATTTAAGAAATGTGTGGTGACAACCAAAATTCCTTTGGAACTTATGCTTTCTATAACTCTGTACACAATTTTCATTATTTAAAATTTTGAAATTTAATACAGGGCGTTTGTTACTTTTGATGGAACTCGAGAAAAAAATTAATTACTCGAAAACGATTAGTTTTAGGCCTATATGACTTTGTACATTTTATAAAGTACATTTAAAGAGAAATCCAAAAATGTAATAATATACAGGGTGTTCTATTTAAAATAACCAGCTTGGTTGCCATAGCAGAAAAAGAAGATACAAGCGGTATTTCATACTTTTTTATGTTAAAGTTGACCTTTTTTTTAAAATAAACTTTAAAGGTCTATAACTCGATAACCATCGGGTTTTGGACGATGGTTTTTATTTAATTTTTTCCTTAAATTGACTCAAGGAACATGCTCCTTAAGTTTGGCCGTTACGTCATGCAACACCTTGGATTAGTTCTTTGCTATTTTGACCATTTTTATATCTCTAACGATTTCCGAGAACCCCATTTTCTTTCCGTAGAAACGAACTCCCTGTATACATTAATATTAGTTGGTGTAGCTTTAAAATAACAGACAATTTTTGTGGCTGTTATGTTGGTAATACAATAAATTTTACATAACGCGACATTTTACTGAAAACTTGCTGAATTTAATTTAATACACAATGCCCATCACTGCCGCTGTACGCAGTCTTTTATTTCGTTCGTAGAAACCGTAATTAAAGTAAACAGATTAATTAGGTCATGAGTTCGTACACAGCTTTTTGTTATTCCACACATTTTTAATGCAATATATTTCGCGGCATGAAACAAACATTTTATTTTTTAACGTAAAAAAATATAGCGAGAAAGCGACTGTGTATATTATTGGGTCGTTTACATATGAAATAGGGAACTGAAATATCCTAGGCGAACTTGACAATTCCCAGAATATTCTAAGGGCATTCTTTACTATGTATTGTATTTTCTGCTATTTATTGTTTAAATAGCATACCAGGTGATTCAATTTGACTGTCGCACCCCCCATAACTTTGTTATTTTAAGAGGAAACCCCAATTAAGCAGATACTTTTGTGAATCGCAGAAAGTTCTCTATAAAGCAATTTTTTTTCTACGATGAAGTATATCAGACCGGCAAAAGTCAATGTGTTTCTCGAAGTTACTTTTTTTAAATTTAAATAATGTTACGATTTAGTTTTGGACTAATAAGTAACTTACTTCTAAAGCTAGTATACTAAAGAAGATCTTAAAGTCACCCATTGACGTCTCCTAGCTGTTGTGACACTATGGGTACCTACTCTATTCTTGCGCACCAACACAAGCACTGACTGACTTCTTTTTTAAACACCAATAATATCACATTACACCAACTCAAAGGCTTTTTCCTCTTGTCTTCTTACTATGTTTGTATTATTGAGAAGCTGGATGGCTTCGATATTCACATGCTACAGTAGTCTTCCTTCGTGTCTTCTCGTAAATTTCTGGATTTCGCTGTTTACAAACTCCACTCCAATGTCCCTATGGAGATCGTCATTTCTAACGTACCAGAGTGTATCTTACGATGCTCCTAAATACTTTGTTTTGAAAAGTTTGGATTTTTTGAAAGTTGCTTTTTTTGGTACAACTCCAGAGCTGTATACCATATGTCAACACTAGCTTTAACCCATTATTGCCCGGTGTTCCGATTTTGGAACATAGGCATTTTTTTTACCCCTACTATTTACCGCCATTCTGCACCCACTTTAAATGGTTATACGTTACAGATAATAGACCAAACAAACATGTTTGAACACAATTATTTTAATTGTGGCAATATTTAGTAAACAGTTTTAATTTAATTCTGTAAATAATATTTGCTAAAAATGTCGTTAAAAAAGTAAGTATATTTTTGTTTATAATATATTATCTACAACAAAATATACTTTTATTATAAGGCCTAGTATTTATAGATAGATTATCATTATTTTTAACTATACAATATCATCAGTTTTTTAACAATTAATATTTAAAAAAATGTTCCAATATTGGAACACCAGGACAATAAGTACACTGAATTGGAAAATTTTGGTTGGCCTTTTACTTTGTTAGAAATGGTGGAAGATGAGAAGTTCTGGGAAGATATGGAAAATGTAGACATTTTTATAACACCTCCAGAAGATGGTGTTGACAGTGAAGAAGACGTTGCTGACGAAAATGAAGGTAAAAACATAAATCATCTCAGTGGACGCCAGTTGCAAGCTACAGTTCAGTCAAGAAGAGATGATACTGTTCATTTGGGCAAAGAAACGGACGATGAGAACAACCTTCCACTTTCGGAGCTTCAAAAGCAGATGAATCGAAAAAGGGTTATAGAAAGAATTTGGTCAAAAACAGATTATTTCATTCGTAGCTTTGTACCGTTCGTATCTCCTAAACAAGTCCTAAATCTATCATGTGATCCAGTGGCCTGTTTTAATTGTTTTTTGATCAGGAAATTTGTGAATTTCTAAAAAATATGTTTATTACATACGCACGTTGGTGGTTCAGTAGTTATAAATTTACTATCAAATCAAAACTACCTAAAAATATTCCATTCAAAATCTATGCCGATAGATATTTTTATTCTTTGAAACGTGTAAATCGTTAACAAGAATTGGGATTCGGCTATACAGGTACAATAATGGCTAATCGATTAGAAAAATGTCCTATAACGAATGAGAAAACTATGAAAAAAAAAAGAACGAGGAACCTACGACTTTTGCATGGATATAAAAATTATGTTACCGCTACCGCTTGGAATGATAACCGAGTTGTTCTTACTGTGAGTTCTTGCAATACAGTACACCCAATTGGCCAAGCTCATCGCTAGATATCCTCCGAAAAAAAGAAATTGCCTGTTACACAACCACATGCCATTTCTATGTACAACAAATACATAGGTGGAGTGGACGGTGAGAAGAACAAAATGGATCATTTGAATTTCAGAAGAAATATAGTTCAAGTCTATTTAAAAAATTACGGAACTACCATTGCGGGAGTAGGAAGCCCAAAATCCTCTTAATAAATTGGCAGTCCAGTTCCAGAGTCAATAAGATATGATCGGATCCGATCACTGGATAATTTCAGCTGCAAAGCAAAATAGATGTGCGCTTTGCAAGAAAAATTCCACTAAATGTTGTGAAAAATGCGTACATGATGGAAGTTTTAAAAGTTTCCATGTTCGCTGAAATGTTTATAATAATAAATGTTCATAAATAATTTATTGTTTTTGCATGTATAATACATTATTATTTGCAAACGTTTTATTTCCAATTATACTATACTGTATGCCCAGTGTTCCAAAATTGGAACACATCAAAATACTATAATATTTAATATTTTTTTGAAAAATATAAATGATTTCTATTATTTTGTGTTATTTTTATGCAGAATATCATACATTACCAAAAAAAAAGTAAAATAATTAATTCGGGCAAAAATGGGTTAATATCTGCGTGTATAGTGGAATCTTATTATGTACTGACAGAGCGGAATTCGTTCCTAATAGCCAATATATTTTTCGATATCTAATAGGTACCTAACTCCTCTCCTTTTTTTTTGACATCAGTTTTCCGACGAGGTTTATTGTCGTGTGTTAAGCCAAGGTATTTATCTGTGTTGGCGTGTGGTATTATCCGACCATTCATGGTTACCGGAGTGTGTTCTATCCGTTTGTTGGTGAAGCCAATATCGACTGACGTGGTTTTATTGTCCACCTTTTAGTCCAGCTTAGAATGTTATTAGTGGTTGCTTGTTTGCTGATTTTTCGTTGCTTTTGCCGACAGCTAGGACGACAGTTTCGTCAGAAAAAGTATTATACTTTTTTAGCTGATAGAGAATTTTATTGCTAACTTGATCGTGAATTAAAAAAACAAACATGTATAGGAGAATTTTCAAGAAAAATAAATTTAAAAATTGTTCATCATTTTTCACAAAACGTTAACAGTCGTATTTGTCGGAAGTGACTTTTAGTTCAGACATTATATTGCTCAGAAATAGAACTGGTCGATGGAAAGTTACAAAACCCAACACATAATCAATAGATCCAGCGTTTTTCTACTGCACGACAATGCACGTTCCCACGTCTCATAACAGAGAATTAACAAGATTAAGGAGCTTAAATATGAGACAGATTTTTATTTCTTTAGCCATCTGGATAATTTTATAAGAAATGGAAGCTTCTAGAATCGAAATGAATTGGACATCTTTAGAAGTAGTACCCGTTTGAAAATTTTTTTTAAAAAAAGGTACACAAATGTATGCTTTCAGAAAGTTGGAAGTTGAGGTGAATGTACATTATTTTGATTAAATAATTATACTTTCGGTTAAGTTATTTATTTGTTTAAATTGAAAACCACTGTTTCCAATTCCGTATGTAAGAACCAATAGTTTTGCGCGATCGTCGAACTGGAAATTGATTTAGAAAACCAGTGTAACCAGGTGTACGGGATCAAACTCATAAGTGTCGCATTTTTACGACGGCAGATCAAAGATTGGGTCGGATCAAACGACCGGATGGTCCGATTTGCTGATGTTGCTCATGTTCGGTGATTGAATGAATGTATAAGAATATGGCACGTCCCGGGAATAGCTGTAAAACACGGCTAGAGCGTGCGGATCGCACAATAAGCAACGTATGATGGCAGATGACGCGTCGCCAGTCAGGAACGTGACCCGTTGTCCTGAAGGAATGTAGTCCTGAACGAAAGGAAGGAAGCTGATATGTAATTGGGAGTAAGCCGCTAGGGGTTAGTGCTTGGACGTGACTGATGAACTGGCTTATGAGTAGGTATGTCGTGATGTATTGTACATCTCACCCGTTCGCAACGTGCCTCTCGGACCGTTTAATTCTTTATTTGGAAGGGCAATATATCACAACCTTTTTTGCCGGCATTTTCGGAATTTTACTCACAAATTATCCGAGCCACAAGGACTTTTCAAAAAGCGGAAAATGCAGAAGCGTGAGAGTAAACGAGACGTACGTACGGTTAACTTGGGTTGGTAGTAGCTATTTGTAAAATATATTGCGATTACGTGGCCCCAACTAATCTTGTTAAATATGTATTATCAAACATAATGGGAAATGATATAGGTTACGGTATATATCAAGATTTTGATAGCTAACAACTTCGTAATACCGTGTAGTTAATCGTAATACTGAATTACATATTTTAATGGTTTACATAGCGGTGTGCGGGGCCGGCATCGCAACACCTAATATCTTCGTGTAGAAACAAAATTAGTTTTTACTGCTCTCGGTTTAAATGAATTTAACTAATACAATGTGGAAAGAAAACGTCTATGTTCTGATACAGTTTGATCCACAACAAAACAGATACTATTATTTTTAGTGATTTAACCATCCCATCATTGCGATTAAAATTTAACCAAAACAGTATTTATTACTTGAAATTTGTTTAATTTTTCGATTTTACAAAATCTCTTTTTTAGATAATGTTGCTTAAACCTTCGTCAGGCGCAATGTATCTGTAAGATACGTTGCAATGAATTTTTTAAGTATCAAGTGTCAAGTTTTGACAAGAATCGGCTAGATTCTTGTCAAAACTTGAGCGTCCAGCTAATCCTTAATGTACCTTAACTGACTTGTCGGAATAGTTTCGACTTATAGCTTGCGCATCTTTTGCTGAATGAATGAAAATATAGCAGATATTATATTGTAGCCGTTTTTGTTATAAATAATTTTGCTTGCAACATGCCGTTATAGTCTGCAAAACCTGCTTCGATGGTAAAATGTATGATTATAAATCCGATAAGGATGAGTGTAAATAACTACAAATTATTAAATATTTTTGGACTAATTTTTGTTGTTATTTCATTTCATAAATTTATTCCTATTTGTCTGATTTTGTTAGAGTTTTTAAAAGACTATTAAAATACATCTTCTCAAAAACATTCAAAAAGAGTTTCATTTACATTTTTAGGTACGTTTTTTTATGTAAGTATATTACGTTCAGTGCCATGTGAGTCCACGTTGGTTCCACACCTTTTTGGGACATTCTGGCGCCGTGAATCCAACCTTGACCGTTCCACATTGTCGGCCTGCTAATATGCAACCATATTGGCACCACACGGCCTGTTTGTTATAAGTTCAGGTACAAAATCTTCCCACAACTTCCTCAGCTGTTGTTCACTTTCAAACGACATATTTACGTCCCTAATGCCGGATGCCGACTATTCACTGTATGCATGTTCATGCGAGTAATCGAAGCATGCAGGCTTAGACATCCATTTGTGGTGACACGTTGGACGCATGGTGGCCGTTCAGTACGTAAGGTACAGTAAGAGGCCGCGTAAGACCTATACGTCACCACAACTTCAAAACAGAAAAAAACACGTTTCCAAAATGTTTAAAAGATTTAAAAAAAATATCATTATATATGTTGCAATATAAATAAGAATCTACAAAAAAAAAAGTTGGCCTGCCGGGTAAGTTTTTGAGATCATACGGTAGCACTCAACGTGATATAAATCATGTTTATAAAACGAAACAGTACGCAATGCACAAGGTGTGCCTTCGCTAATTTTTGCATAAATCGAATGTTTAGGACCTAAATAAAACGTTTTTACCGATAATAATTTTTTTTATGTGTCCCTTTATATACAGGGTGTCCCAAATATAGTAAACAGCATGGGGATCTCGTAAACGGTAAGAGATACAGAGTTGGTTAAATGGGTCAAAATGATCTATGATTTAAGAGCAACTGTTCTATGAAAAAAAAACTCGAAAAAAATCAATAGTTTTTGCGCTATTTATAAAAAACAAAACACTTCAGGTTATTTATTTTTCTTATAACTTGCTTAATGAAAATCACATTGAAAATATTTTTCGACATTATTTGAGTGAGCACTTTTTAGCGAAGATTTGAAATTTGTCAACAAATTTTATCTACCTTCATTTGTTTTGTTTTTGTTTTACATCGACTTTCTTATTTTAAATACGGCTAATGTTAAAATCACAAAAACAAATGAAGATAGATAAAATTTGTTGACAAATTTCAAATCTACGCAAAAAAGTGCCCCAAAAATGTTGAATAATATTTTGAGTGTGATTTCAATTAAGCAAGTTATAAGCAGAAATTAAAAACCTGATGTGTTTTGTTTGTTATCAATAGCGCAAAAACTATTAATTTTTTATACAACAGTTGCTCTTGAATCATAGATCATTTTGACCCATTTAACCAACTCTGTATCTCTTACCGTTTACGAGATCCCCATGCTGTTCACTATATTTGGGACACCCTGTATATGAAGGGACACATGAAAAAATGATTATCAGTAAAAACGTTTTATTTAGGACCTAAACATTCGATTTATGCAAAAATTAGCGAAGGCATACCTGATATATTGTGCCCGAACTCGTTCATTTTTCTATTGATCTGAAGGACCAATTTTTTTAAAAATGTACACCTTGATATAATAAAACAAACTTCTGTTGTCAAGAATCTAGTTTTTATGTGTATTAAAGCATTAAAACTATAAATGGAATTGATACAGGAATATAACAACCTTTGATGCCACTCCTTCATTGGCATAAAAACCTTCAAAATTTATAGTACGATGGCGTATTTTTATGTAATCTGTCCGGCCATGACAATGAAATGTCATAATGAAAATTGTCATTCTGATTAACAGCTGAGACATTTTGAACGCGAAGAGAAAAGTTTCATCAAAATATATCGAATCTGAAGAGTTTTGTACAATTTTTTATTAACAAAAATAGATGAAATTAATCTAGAGCATCGAAGGGTGATAACATTTCTTACAAAAAAAAGGTAATGGGTCAAAAGTTATGCATCAAAGAATGACCGACGTGTGTGGAATGAAGCCCCATTTTTATTCCAAGTAAAGTTTTGGTCTAAGCAGTTTCGCTGTGGTCGGGACTCTATACAGGATGATCTAAAATCAGGTCGCTTTACAGGCTAATAAGAGCTCTTTTTTCCACGAATTGTTACCGGGGACGAGACTTGGGTGTATCACTGGGATCTTTCTACCAAACAAGAATCTATGCAAAGAGTTCACAAAGGTTTGCCTTTCTCAAAAAAAACTCATAACACAGTCTTCGGCCGGAAAACTAATGGCAACATTTTTTTTTGGAAGGAGGAAAAAGTTCTGCTTATCGAATGTATGGGAAAGGCACTACAATCAATGGAGAGCCTATTTGAAGACAATTCAAGTCTGAAAGGAGCGTTAAAATTGAAACGGCCTCCATAGTAGCGGCAAAAGAATCTGCTTCTGCACAATTGCAGGGTCCATAAAACTCGCAATGTTTAGGTTGTAATCAAGAATGTGGATTAACTGATCTACGTCATTCACCTTACAGCCCTGACTTAGCACCCTGCGACTTATTTTTGTTAAGAAATCTAGAAAAAAATCCTAAGGGCAGAAAACTTACCGCCAATAATGGGCTAAAGATAGCTGTTGGTACCTATTTGGCGGAGCTCCCGAAAGAATTTTTCTTGAAAGGATGCGGCAACTAGAGAAACTTTGGATTAAGTGAATAAGTGTTGGAGGTACTTATGTAGAGAAATAAATTGTTTCAATTATCCTAGGTGCTTTCTTTCATGGCTAGGTAAATTACATAAAAATACGCCCTTGTACTAAGGTAAGTTTTAATAACATTAGCTAACGTATGCAGTTACCACGATTATTATAAATTTATTATTATTCTGAAAACGCCGTTTTCAATCGAAAATTCTCGAGAACAATAAAACCTTTAATATGTCAAAAACTAACACGACTGACTACAAATTATGCATAATCTCTGAACGCAATAACGCTTCCACTGTTAAATCTTGCTTAGAGGGGTTTTATTAGCATACATACCCCTTGCTTATTATCCATTCTGTGCTAACACCCAACTGTTCAGATTTAAACTGTATAATATCGAAATATGTGTAAATACCAGCTTGGACAATATTAAACACCGTAGTTATTATTAAAGGGTTGTAAAATTATTTGATTTATCTTTCAGTAAAAGTGTAAATATCGTTTAAAATTAATAACCCATCAACTTTTGATATAAAGCACAGGAAAATGTGTGCAGTAATGCATCTTAAAGCCTAATTTATTCAAGTCGTTCACAAATATCAAAAGAAATGAAATTGTTTAATTATTTTACGAACGACCTTACAAAATTGTATGCGCAAACTAAATGCAAATAATCGAATTCATGTTATTTATTTGCGAAGCTTTAAAAAATGCAAGAAAAATGCCTTAAATAGGTGCGCGTGTTGAAAATAAGGACTAGTACGGTGCTATAAATTTTACTTTTAAAGGATAATAACGGTAAGATAAGGTCTGCATTAGTACGATATATCTACCATGTAACGTTTTGGATGTCGAACATTTTTATCTCGCTAATTGCATGAGAGATTCTGTTAAATAGAACAAAATGTGTTGAAGAAATAGGTCAGTTTGTAAACTGATCCTTAATGTGTTTATACATTAAAAATTGTTTAATACTTATTTAGAAGTAGATGATATTTTCAAATTCATAACGAAGAATAACACAAAATATTTAATATCTATGGAAAATAAATAATTGAATATATATTAATTTTTGTTATTTTTATTACGTATAATGCTTTAGCCTTTTTTTTTATAAGGGATGGTAAAAATCTGCTACGTTACACGAGTAACTGTTATTATAACAATTAACATAATAAAATTGGACAGAAATACATATAAAACTGAATTCTCGTTTCTGGAAAACTGTAAAATATCAAAATTATCAAACACAAATGTTTTTTTTAACGAAAAATTGAACGAAATGGTGGTGTATACTGGGTGTAACTGAAATCAGGCTCACCCCCTTTTTTTTTCTTTAGTTTTGAATTTAGACAAATGAAATGTTAGACATGTAACATTTGCAAAAAACTGGATTATTTGAACATGGGTACACTTTTGTTTCACTTCCGGTTTCGCCGGAAATGATGGCCATAACTTTTTTATTTTAAATGGAACACCCTGTATATTTTTACATTTTTGGAAAGAGGAAACTATTTTGGATACAACTGTACCATTTTGGTTAATTTTTATAACCTCAAATAATTGTTTGACAAAAATTAAATTTTTTATTAAGTGTGCCGTGACCCGCATAAATTGAATTTTATTATGTCAAAAAGTGTCAGAAAAACGGTTTTGTATATTTTAATTGACATTTGGGCTGCTTTAATAGACCTTAAAGGTTGCAAAATTGTTTTTTTTGGCAAAAAATAAATTTTTTTAAATGGAACGATAGTGGCGCATGCTGTTATTTAAATAGAGTATTTTCTGGCAAATTCAACAATACCAATAACTTGGTATTTTTATTAGGAGCGGGCATTAAAAATTTCAAATTATTGTAAGATTTTGGTAAGATATCCTAATAATCATAGTTGACTATGCCAAATGGCAACAAAACAAATGCTTTTTTTGTGTTTTTTACAAAACCGTTTTTCGGACACTTGTTGACAAAATAAAATTTAATTTATGCGTTAATTTATGCGGGTCACGGCACACTTAATAAAAAATTTAATTTTTGTCAAAAAATTATTTAAGGTTATAAAAATTAACCAAAATAGTGCAGTTGTATCCAAAATCGTTTCCTCTTTCCAAAAATGTAAAAATATACAGGGTGTTCCATTTAAAATAACAAAGTTATGGTCATTTCCGGCGAAACCGGAAGTGAAACAAAAGTGTACCCATGTTCAAATAATCCAGTTTTTTGCAAATGTTACATGTCTAACATTTCATTTGTCTAAATTCAAAACTAAAGAAAAAAAAAAGGGGTGAGCCTGATTTCAGTTACACCCGGTATAATTTTACGAAGATTATAATGGTTGTTACAAGTTGGGTAGTTATTCAGGCACATCCAAACTTACATCTGTTTTTAATTAAGATCTTGTTTGCCCGAGACCCTATCAATATGAGTTTTATTAATTTTATTGAAAACACTTTGTTCTATACACAGGGATGCGCAAAAGTATGGAAACAGACAAATATCTAGAATACCATTGCAGATAAAACAATGAAATTTTGTATCTAAGCCTTATGGTATTTTTCGGATTCGATGAAAATGTTAACGTTGCAATACGACTTCCGGTTCAACCGAAAACAGACTCAAACTTTGAAATTTTAAATAGAACACCCTATTTACTTTTTAAAAAAATGTATAAAGTTATGTGGGTCTAAAGTTAACCGTTTTCGTAAAATTTACATTTTTATGAAAATTTTAAGCGGTACAATACTTTCAATTTTTTTTAACAGTTAGGTTATTTAAAAAAACAGTAGAGTTTTGTTTAAAAAGCAGATTGACAATACATTAATTAACATTTTGCGCTAGCTACATTTTTAAAATATTATACAGGGTGGTTTTTATGTTTGGTCAAACTTGTAAAACATCAATAACTAATTTTTCTTAAATACAAAACCCTATATGTTTTTTTTTACATAGTATTCTAGAAAATATGATTGTCTTTCAAAAATATTAACCATGTTTTATACCTAAAACTGATTTTTTTTCGAAATATCGCGTTTTTATTGTAAATTATTCGGGCAATAACCGGAGATATTTAATTATTTACAATTTTTTATATACACCGTGAATTTGGTGGCGGCGCGGGTATAAAAATTTGATGTTACAATAAATTCAAATAACTTTGTAACTATACATTTTGGTTATAACAACCCTAATCCTACATATAAGTAGCTCAAAATATTTCGTAGATTCCAAAATTTTTATAATATACAGGGTCTTTTATTTAAAAACAAAAGTTAGCCTTACTTTTGAACACCCTGTTTGACAGAAAATTTTTATACCGTCATTACATAGCCTTGGTATATTCGGTTAAAATAACGTTTGATTTAAAGGATTAATTACAAAGGAGATTTAACGTTTAACAGTTTTTTTATACTCACCGACAATTTGTATTTCTTTTTATTTTGTAATAGTTTTTCTAAAAAAATTACCACTTTTTAAACGCAAATTTATTTATCATGTTCTTTTGACCAACTAACTTTCTATGCCATATAATGGCAAAGTTACCTATGTAACGCGATATATTCTTGTCACCCTGTATATATTGATAATTAGAATGCAAGAATCTTGTCTACGTAAATGCAAATGAAGGTTTCAATATTAATTCACTTTACGAATTTAAAAATATATCGGGAAAGGAATATCGTTTTATTTTATGGTTAATTGAGAACAAATTTAAGTCGTTTGTTTAAAAAAATTTCAAACTTACGTCAACTTCCAAAGCCTACAACGGTTCAATTTCCACTATGCTGGAAATGTGTCAGTCAAAGTAGCACCTGAAAATAAATTAATGTTATTTAAACTACAAAACAATAAATGTACACTCAAATATAATTGTAAATAAAGCATACTTTCAAAAAAACATTCAAGTAAAATATTTTGTCAATTAAACCAATTTAAACAATTGTTCTATCAACTGTATTTACAGCAGGGACTGAGAACGGAACGAAAACGTTAAACGAAATTAACCGAAATTTTTTTAAGAACGAAAACGAAACCGAAAACGAAATTATTATTTTTCGTTCAAGAACGAAAACGAAATAAATATTTTCCAAAACCGGTTTTAACCGGTTTTAACCGGTTTTAACCGGTTTTGTCGCTATTTCAATTTTATTTGTTAAACACAAACGCGAATTTACCTTCTGTGCTGGGGAGACTCCACGAGGCAGTAAAAAATCTCACTTGAAATAAGTGAGCTTCACTTTTCTCCATATATTTACGTGAATATGTATTAACAACTTTCTTGTTTATACTTGCAATTTCCTGTAACACAATTAACGGTACAGATATTCTCTATTTCTAATTTGTTTTTTAGATCATCAATATAGAATATATACACTTGATTGGATATATATTATCAATGTGTATGTTTTATTTGCGTATTTACATAATAATAGTAAAATTTATTCTTACTTCGAAAAGGACTAATGTAAAAGAAGATTTATTGGAAGATGTGTTGCTAGTAAGATTTAACGGAATGTGAAAATGTATATTGTACGGTATGTACAAACTATAAAGTTAAAGTATATTTCAAGTTAATATAAGTTTTTTTTTTAATCTTTTTTATTTATAACATTTAGTAAATTATCCAATTGAATTCATTCTTTTGTCTTTTTAAATAATTGCAGCAGGATCTTATTTAATTCAAATGCATAGATTTTTAGTACTAAAACAAATTTTAAACAGCACTTGCTATATTTTCATCTTTTTAGATAAAGATAATGTGTCTAATTTAACCTAATCACGTTGTGTTTTTGCACCTTACGGGTTCGCCAGTCTAAAATATGCTGTCCGTGAGCATCAAACCCCATCGTCATCGTTTTGACGACAAAAAAAATATTGTAAAACCGGTTTTAACCGTTATTATTTCGGTTCACGAAAACGGAAAAAGAATTTTTTCGGTTAGAACGAAAAGAACGAAAACGATATATTTCGTTTTCGTTCCGAACAGAAACAAACGGATTTTTTTTCGTTTTTAGTCCCTGATTCAAAGTAATCATTATAAGTAACTTTTGATGATTGCTTGATTGCAATTTATATGGCCCATTTTTGGTGTTACGATAACTCATTTTAGTCTCACAGAATGAAATGGTAAATCACTTACATTTTTGCGCTTATTTTTTATTTGTTTTGAGGTTATAGCTTTTTACCAAAGAACATAGTCACAATTTCGTTTTTTTTATATAATCTTTGTCACATGTTTTTTTGGCTGTAACAATAAGTATGTTGATTAAACACTATTTTGTGACGATGCAATTTTATTGGCCAAATTATCGTTTGTATTTTTATAAACTAAAAATTTAAGTTGTTCTTTTCAGCTTAAAGAAGATGACTAAAACTGGTCTAGCATTTCACTAAGAGATCCTTCAGAAAAATGTAAGTTATTTTAAATTAAATTTGTGTAGGTATATTTATAAACGAATCGCTTAAGCGATTCAAGCATTTATAAATTGAACATTTCAACATTACTTTTACGATTTAACTGTTTATCCTGTCAAGTTCACTTCGCTCCTGTACATTTAGATAAGAAGAAACGTAATGCAGTCTAAAGGTTGGGTTAATGTATCATGTTTTGCAAGACAGCGCAGTGTAAACTAGACGTACAATATTTGTACATGTGATAAAATTGGACATTTTTCATTGTTCATGAGAATGCCGGTGAGAATGTGGGTGTTGAAAGTTTTTAAACTGCATTGCGATGTGTCAGCTGTCTTTTTTTCATAGGTATGTTTGATAATGTTAGAGGTATCTCCAATTGTTAGCTGTATCATATTAATATCATAATATAGTTGGCTATGACCTATTTGATTCCTTATTTTTTCCCTTTCCAAGTATACCGGGTGATTCAGTTTGACTGTCGCACCCCTATAACTTTTTAATTATTAAAAATAACTCCAACAAACCTTATATTTCTGGAAACGGCGACAAATTCTCTATTAAATGATGTGCATTTGTTATCTTTACGATGAAGTACCTACCTATGTCAATTCCGCGATAGGCAACTGTTTTTTCTTAAATTACATAGCATAAATTTTTTTGTTGATTCTGATAAAGAATTTAATTCTAAATCCGACCATGTATTAAAAAAGTATGCTTCCATAAAAAACATTTCGAGAAAAATCAGTTCAAAGTTTATTCAAATCATAGCAAACAGTCTATTTAACATAACAAAAAACAATCAAACTTTAAAAATTATACTAGGTATAACTATAAATGGAAATGTATTAAAAATTAGTTTTTAATAAAAATAAAAACAAATAATAAACGTCGACCTTAAAAATTAGGCTTTGATGTATTCACATTCCAAACACAGTTGTCCTCTATTTGTAACTGCTTTATTGAAATTAGAATCTAATTTTTTTATGTCAACGATTATTATATGTTTTTATTTTTAATAAAAATTAATTTTTAATACATTTCCATTGATAGTTATAGTATAATTTTTAAGATTTGATCGTTTTTTGTTTTGTTAAATAGACTGCTATAATTTGAATAAACTTTGAACTGATTTTTCTCAAAAAATGTCTTATGTAAGCATACTTTTTTAATTCACGGTCAGAATCAGAATTAAATTCTCTATCCGAATCAACAAAAATATGTATATTATGTAATTTAAAAAAAAACACTTCCCTATCGCGGATTTGACATACGTCATCGTAGAGAAAACAAATGCACATCATTTAATAGATAATTTGTCGCCGTTTCCAGAAATATAAGGTTTGTTGAGGTTATTTTCAATAATTAAAAAGTTATAGGAGTGCTACAGTCAAACTGAATCACCCGGTATAAGGGTTGATGTATTTATTTTCAATAATACGCGAGTTTTTTTTTTTAACTTTTTTAAAGATGAAAAACAAAAAGTAGGCTGTGAAAACAAAAAAAAAAACAAGAAAAACCGAAAAATTAGAATATATTTAAGAATCGTTCTGAGTTTGTCTCAAAAAACTGTACATTTTTAGTAATTTAACCGTTTTTCTATTTCGACTATTAAGTGAGAAACCCATGTAATCCCATCGAATTTGGACCACCCTGTACATATGTATGAAGCTTTCTGAAGTAGTTTGAATTTGATATCGAGTGACATAACCATTAATTATTCCCGCGCTGTTGAATATTTCTGGCGATTCCACAGAAATTATTATTGAATGTTCTAACGGTAACTTATCAGTTTTAATATATTTCGGAACATTATTTTGCCGGAAACATTATTGACAAAAGTTTGTTGCTTTGGTAACATCGTGAGACAAAATGATATGAACAAAATCCTAAGCCAAAGGCGAGGGATTTTGTCATTCATTTTTTTGAAGGAAGCAACAAACTTGAGTTAAAATGATTCCTGCAAAATATTGTCCCGAAACATATTTGATTAGACTATTTTCCAAATAAGATACCAAAAATATTTCCAATTTTCGTTTATTATTTAAATACTGCAATTTACATATTAGCATTTGAATAAAAATTTGTACCATGAAAAGTGCAATTCTAATAAAGAACGGAACGATTATTGCTGCAGATCGATGGGAATGATTGGTGTTTTTTCTTTTACGTTGAGGCCATTTTTTTTGTGCTGAAATGGTGGTCTACTTTGGTAACGAATTTTTTACAAGGGGATAATTTTTAAGCCACCCAACTGATTTTTTACGTTTCCATGATGGATTGACCCGTAAAAATAATCTATCAGTCATTATATGAGCTGGACGTTTCGAAAAAAGCTTTTTCAATAAGCATACTGGACAAACGTTTGGGTCATTTATGTTTGGAACAAGCCATTTGTTATCCGTGAGTCTGCGTTCTTCCCCTTGCGAAATTTTGGAAAATATTGGATTGTATTCAATTCTTCCTGTTGATTTTCCATCGTTGGAGTATTCATGTTTAAAGTAATGCGTTTTGCAATAAATTCCTTCGCCACCTCTCCAGGCTAGTTCGTATGCGATTATATGAAATACTCCTAGTTTTTTTTGTAAGCCGTCAGGGGTATCTTCATACCAAACAAGCGCCATTCCATATACTTCATCTTTGTAAGTGGAATTGAACTTTTCTTTCTTACCGAAGGTATACTTTGCGATTCTTTGCGTTTTGCAGTTTTAGCATCTCTGGCGTTTTTAAAGATAATATCCGTAAAGGGATTAAATACCACATTAAAATTTTGGAAGTAGTACTCTTGCAACAACTTTACTGTTGTATTCCATATACTTTTACACAACTTTCTTGGTAATTTTTCCCATTGGCTTTTTTCATATTATACGCATAATCGTTAAAATTTTTGATAGCGAACTAACCTGTGTAGCAAAGTTTAAAGCATAATTCCTTTCGCTACAAAATTTCTCAAATTGTTTCCATTTTGACGTTTTTTGTGCTACAGTATTTTTTGGAGTTATATTTGAAACAGTTTTTGTTTTAAATTTCTTCGATGGAAGTTGTTCCAAAATGACTCATCTTAAATTCCTTTTACAAATGTCAAACATCTGTTGCAAACAACCAGGTTGCTATGGAAATAATTGAGTGGAAAGCTTGCCTACGGGATGTTCGATTTTTTGCCGCTAAAAAAACATCCCTAGGGACGATTCGGCAAAATTGTCGCTTAAAAATAAACGTGATTGGTCATAACATCAAGGCGTGACTATAATTTGACTAAAGTGATTGGTTTATATTGTGACGAACCGTACTGAACATAGGCCGCACTGTTGTGGAAGAGTACTTTTTTTTCTTATATTTATTGTAGTTAATTATGGCTCGTGATCGTTTTTGTAACGTGGTTGGACCCTCAAACGTTGTTTTACATAGTACACAGGTCTAGAGCAATTCATACACAGTAAGAAACAAATAAAACACAATAATTTTAACAACAAACTCCTTTATTTTTCCACTGGCTGTACATTTCTCGGTGGTTGGTTCTTAGCTACCTAAGTGCGACTGTCTCTAGATTTTAGGTTCTCTGTTGCTATTTCTTTTTTATTGTAGTTGCATCTTTGTTATTCTTTTCTATAAACACATATTTGTGCGAGTAGTTTGTTCTACTTATGATGTACAACATTATCAATAAATCGTTTGTTGATTGACAAAACCCAAATACTGACGTTGTAGGATCCAAGTTATGACCGTAACATTTTAACGTTAATGTGTTTTACTAAAGTTGAAATCCTCATAACTTGACCGTTTTGAAGTGTTACGTGTTTTAGTAACTGATGCATCAGCATTTGTTGCAATGTTATTCATTTAAAAGTAAATGAAATAACATTGAAGTAAAATTAAATAATTGATATTACATCACAATATGAGGGGAATAGTCAAGTTTATTTTTGCATCAAACACGGCCCAATGGTCCATTTTAAATTTTAAGCATAATGCTTATTAATTTCTCGTGTAATTTTTTATTTACAAAGACTCAAATAATTTGTTAAAACCCTATCATACCTATTGTCCTAATATGGGGTATAGACAAAATGCTTTATTTGGGGTACCCCATATTAGCTTGTAACTAAAATATCCAGCAGAATTAGATGAAATTTTAATGTTTATAATGTTCAAATGAAATAAAGTATCTATTTTACTGATTTTGCAACTTTTTTCTTTTGCTACCGCAATAGAACTTGTCTATCCCATATTGGGCATCTGAATTGCCTAATATGGGATTTATCACCTCTCTATTTTTTTATTTTATAATTTACATTCTCTCATCATACATATAACCTGCTATTGAAATGAACTTCCTAAAATATCATTAAATATATTATTTTAAATATTTTTACTACAAATCAAATTGTTCATTTTTTTCAACACAATACAAAAAGTCTAATTTGTATCGTTTAAATAAACAAGTTTACATTTTCAATATGTCTAGAAATCTTGTAATTATTACCTCTCCAACACTTTTATTGCTAGGCACTTGAATAACAATGCTATCACCGTTATTCAAAGTAATTAAATTTCAACAAAATTTGGAGCCTTAATTAGTGTTTTATAAAACATGATTTAATTACATAAAGTATAAATTTTATTGATTTAAATGAAAAGGTTTATTTTTGGCTTAAATATACCTAAGCCAAATTGCATGGTACGAAAAAAATTTAGGGTAAGTCCGGGATAGATGCCCCCCCCCCCCGGCGAAGATGCCCTATCAAAATAATTTCGTTATTAACGGACAGGTTGCGCTGGCTTTTTAAGGGTTGGTTTGTATTGCGTATGTGATTGTGTGCAGTGCTAATTTTTAAAAAAAAAACCTGATTCGGGCAAGTTATTTGCAAAAATTCATTTTTAGAGCTTCACAAAATTTATCACTATGGTTTGCTTGTACACCCATATCATGATAAAGTACTTTTATCATTGTTTTTGTAGTGCAATACATTTAGGCATACAATAGGTTCGTGCCAAAATACATATTCTGGCGCAAAATTTAAATTTGATATTTGGCTGGGGCATCTATACCGGACGATCGGGGAAGATGCCCTACATGTGTTGGGTGTGGGGAAATGTACACCAACACAAAATGGAATGATGAGTGGGTTCAGTGCATGCATTGCAACAAATGGTCCCGTGAAGGCTGTTCTAAATATGAAAATCTTCGTAATTTGTGTGGAAAAATAATGACATTAAAAAAGAAATAAGTACTTAATTGTTAATATGTTTACTAAACATTTAGTTTCTGTTTATTAATTTGTAATTACATAATATTTTCGTAGGGGCATCTATACCTATACTAGTGGGGCATGTTTGCCCGACAGTTTGGTGAAGATAGCAAATGCTCATATTTTAAGTTTTTAATTTTTCGAGTCATATAAGTTTATAACAGTGTAAATTTTCATGTTTAAATAAAATAATATACATAGAGTTGTCATGCAACGTAGTTACAACCATAGTTTTTACTCCTTTGTCCAGAAAATATTAGCATCTAAAAAGGTGGGGCTTCTATCCCGGACTTACCCTACATAGAAATAGTTGCGATTTTTGAATATAAATCAAGGAACTATACCACTACATTTGTTTTAAAAGTGCTATTAAAACTATTCTTAACACTCATAAGAGTAAAGGATCGTGTTAAAGATGAAATATAAAACCACTAATTCTTGGAAGACCTTGGTAAACTTATGTGAATCATCTTGTAGCCCACCGTGAGTTACAATTATAATTTTGCAAGTTATTTTTTGTGTGTTTTAATTATGCTGACACTTGTGCCACACAAATACATTTTTAACACCATGAACGTTGCCAGTGCTTTTTGTATTTTCAACTGATTTTAACGGAATCAATAAGATGTGTGGAGTTTGAGGGCATCTAATCCCTTCACCTCGGATCTGTGAGGCTTAGCGCCCTTGCCTTTGGCTAAATCGGATAACCTTTTTCGACCAGCTGAATGCTGGTATTTTTATGACTAGAGAGCTTAAAATTTTTTGTTCAAAATAGCAATATAAAGTAACAGGTGATTTAAACCGTGCGTTTATGGGAAAAAAATTTTGCAAGCAGCAACAGATAATACTTAATGCATAATTAATGTGAACTACGAATACTGCAACAATGCGATCTTTGTGGATCTGCTTCAATTATGCGAGCATTAGTGAAATTGCAACGGGATTATGTTAAATGTGAGAACTATAAAAACATTTTAATAAGTAATTGTATCGTTGCTGACTTATAGATATTTAATAGGTACTAAATATTAGCCGTTCATTTTGAAAGTGGCATAAGTCACAATGTTATTTTGAGATATGAAATGTTCTGCATTTTAATGTGCGTAAAACTATTAATGCTAACTATAGAGTAATTTAACTTAAATTTGTTTTCTCGGTTACTTATTTTTTTCTCAGTATACCTACATATTTTTATACAGACGTTAACGAATTGCCATTTTCATTACTGTAAGTAAAGTGACTTAAGCCAAAATTAATGGTTTATAAAAACTACGGACTTATGTTGATAAAAATCCGATAAGTTTTACTGAAGTGATGTTTGACAAGACAGTAATTTAAGAAAATTGAAGAGTAAATCATATAACATAACTAATTTATACAACGTTTTTCATTATAAGTTTATTCATACTTGAATTTAAAAGAAATGTACATCATTTTTGCACAAAAACACAAACTTCCAGAGAAACTATATGAACATTGTGAAGATCTAAACATGCTCTTCCTAAAATTTCGTAGAACATTAGTGATACAATATTTCGTTACAAAATTATTAACTTCAAAATAGATTGTCCTAATATTTTATCATTAATAAATTTTAACATACCGAGATTAAGTCTACGACACCATTTTCTATTTTATTTAAAACATTGTTACACCAATGCATTTTATAACCCGCCAGTCAGCAGAATTCTTAGCTCCTATAATCAAACATTCATAGATATAGATATATTTAGTAATTTAGTCTATCATTTCATTCATTTAAAGATTACTCTAAAGTAATCCTATTCCAACTCGATCATTTCCTCTACTATTTATGTATATTAATAATAAAAACGAGAACATAATTTGGGCTCGGCATGTTTTGTTCTGTTCTTAATTTATTTTAAAAAGTAATACTGTATGTCATTGATGTAAATATTAAATAGCAATGGTGCTAAGAGACTGCCCTGAGGGACTCAGGATGTTGCTTTGACAAATGCAGAAATGAAACCATTTAATTTCACAGCCTGTGATCTGTTGGATGTGTTTGATTTATCCATCTTAAAAGTGCTCCACAGATGCCTATATCGTGTAATTTATCTATTAAAATTGAATGATCTAATCGGTCGAAAGCCTTATGAAAATCCGTATATACAGGGTGTAGACTCGGATCACGCAACATAGCAATTTCAATGGTAAAATTTTAAAAGTCGAATTCTTGCTCCGCTAATTATTTTAGAAAAAAAGTGCAAATACGTTTTTTGTAGAGAAAAAAATTCTGTTTCCATAAATGTAATCAATATTACTTTTTCGTTTTCCAAAAACAGAAAAATAAGCAAATTAAAAAACGCGTTTTCGCGAAAATCTGTAGTGCCTTGGAATTATGCTACGACAACTGCCCATCTTACTAACACTTACTGTCACTTTGACGTTTGAAGTTTATTCTTAATTATCATTTTTATTATATCTTGCAATGAAAACATAACTAATTGTGTAAAATAAATGTTTGATAAAATATAAAGGATAATTAAGAATGAATTTTGCGTCAAAGTGACAGTATAAGTGACATTAGGCTGGGCAGTTGTCATACCATAATTCCAAGGCACTACAGATTTCTGTCCAAACGCGTTTTTTAATTTGCATAATTTTCAGTTATTGGAAAATGAAAAAAATATTGATTACATTTATGGATACAGAATTTTTTTCACTACAAAAAACGTATTTGCACTTTTTTTCTAAAATAATTAGCGGAGCAAGAATTCGACTTTTAAAATTTTACCATTGAAATCGCTATGTTGCGTGATCCGAGTCTACACCCTGTATAGCATCGGCCTGTAGTCTTTTATCTAACGACTTAAGAACAGATTCAGTAAATGATACCAAATTAGTCTCAACTGAACGACGTGGGGTGAAACCATGTTGATGACTGGAGATATAAGGTTGAAATATAGCAAAAATTGTGTCGTACATCACAAATTCAAATAACTTTGCTGTGCAGCAAGGATAGAAACAGGTATATAGTTTTCTGCCTGAGTCTTGTCTCCAGATATAAATATTGGGACCCCGTGAACTTATTTCCACATTAAATGCAATCGACACTCTGACAACGATTTGTTAAAAAGTATAGCGATTGGCTCTGCTAATGACGAGGAAAGTAAAGTGCGTGCAGGGAGATAATAATTAATATTCATAAAATACATAAGTAATAAGTAAATTCATCGGCACATTTTAAAATCTAAGTAAAGTAATTTATAAAACGGATTGCATGAAAAAGTTTGTTCATGTATTGAATCATTGTCAATATTATTAATGATAAGTCTTCGGACATTTCAGTTTGTTTGACATTTTTAAAATAACTAGTAAATTGGGAAATAGGGAAGACAATTCTATATTATGCCATTTTCAAAATAAATGTATTTGCCCTTCTGTTTAGCAATAAAATTTCTATTGACGAAAATAGTAATGATTTTGAAACAAACTGCAAGTGAAATTATTAAGAGAATAAAAATATCGTACATTTTTGTAATCGTGTACAGCTTTAACTCATTTTTCGAAACAGTGACTTATGCCACTTTTAAAATAAACGGCTTATGTACTAAAGCCACTTGCATCATTATTATGCTAGTAGCTCTAGTATGTTTAGTAATTATTGGCATTTTTCTTTACTTTTATTAAATTAATAAGCGTATATTTTAAGGATTTTTTAAAACTAAAAAGACTGCTTTAAGTTTGTTGAGCTAAAAAAAAAATTAAAACCAGATGTACATTTTTTTCCACTTGATTAAAAATAATACTCTCTTCAGGTAATAACCTGAGAGAATAAAAATGTTGTTGATTCTACAACTTTTACTGCCATTTTTAATGTTTTTAAAGATTGTGTGCTAGTAAGCTTTTTTGATTATTTTATTACCTTTATTCTGAAATAAAATCCTTGATGATGATGTTTCTGAACGTAGTTTTTTATTCAGCATCCGAAAATGTAAAAATATACAGGGTGTTCAATTAAAAAAAAAAAAGCTTGGGTCGGCATCTGCTAACCGAAAAATGCAAAAAAATATCATAAGTTTTTTATTTTTGACAATATTTTAAAGCTAAATTAAAAAATTAAAGGTTAGGTTCGAAAATAACTAGAATAATCAATCGTTCCGAGACTTTTAAGTCGCTCTAAACACTTCACTTTAGTTGATGGGGTGTGGAGAGGGTTTGCACAAAAATGTGTAATTACATATATTGTACAGAACCAGTACAACCTAATTGAAAGGACCGAGACCCTCTCACGTGCGAAACTCTTCATTAATTACATATTTCCTGCAGGGTAGTGGTGTAAAAGCTCATTTATACAATTCCTGCAATGCCTACTGATCCATTTGTGGCCTCGTCACGTATCCTGACCTCGCGGCTTTTGTCTCATTTCACATTATTCTATTAGGTTGCATCTCATTCCCCTGCGACACATCACTCAGCCAGCAAATTAGGAATCTTCCCGAAGTCCTAACTGACCGCCGGATCCTCCTACGGTGAACTTAATCTAACGGTAGATCATCACGCACGCGTTTCCGTTATGTTGACAACAGGAAATCCAGGGTTTAGAGAAAACAAACCAAGGTTGAAGTGTTTGCTTTCGAAATGTAATTTGAACCGTTACTAAATTAGATTTTACATCGGTTTTTGTTTTCTCTAAACTAATTGAAGTATAACACATTAATTGAAAATTCAGCTTTTTATCGCTTATAATTAATTTGATGTTTATTTACTTGACGAGTGCAGTTAATGTTTATTTTATCGATATACCCTTATACTACAGAAAAACCACTTCGAATGTCTATTATACCGTAAGTCATATCCAAACAAACGGAAAACAGGATAAACAAATGCCATGAAAACACAAACGAATTCAAACAATTACGTTAAAATTTAATTAACGGAATAGATGGTTTCAAAGCGAATAATTGATTATATTGTAACAAAATCTTGAATTAATTACACGTTATTACTAAACGTAATTCCTTTTGGCGGCCAAGGAATCTTGATAATGGTGTGAAATACAGAACGCATAAATAAATATCGAGTAAGTCAAAAGCATGTTACAATCTATCAAAGTTTCAGTCTACAAGTACCTGAAACTATTTTTTAAATTGGGTTTATTACTAAACAAATCGAGTCGCTCTTTTGTTGTCATATTAATTATGATTTTATATTACAAATTTTATAATAAGAGGTCAATTGTAAAATATGGCCAGTTTAATACTACAAACAAAAGGTTTTCAATAAAATCATTGTTTAATTGTAAAATGCGTTCAAAATATAGGAATCAGTGTGATGTCAAATGCACATGTGCTTTTGTCGACATAATAATGAATGTGTAAAGTCTGTCTATCAACAATGATTTTAAAACGTTTAAAATGAACATATCTACTGCAATCTGAATGGTTTTTTGTAATCGAATATTCTTTTGTTTCCGCACACATATATGTAGTTTCGGCACAAAACGCAAACACAAACCACATTAGCTCCAGTTTTAAATGTAACAATAAATAAAGAGTATTTTTGAAGTGAAATTTTACCATATTTTAATAAATATATACAAAGTTGATATTATATCAGTTGTTTCCGTAAAATCTACTTATGTACGTATAAATTGCTGGTTATTTCTTTTAGTTTCTTAAATACTCTTTAAAAAGCTTAAAAATTAGCGAAGCGAATTCCATTTGCTCTAAAGCGTGACGTATTTTTAATTAAGCAAGAATGTGGTGCTTAATTATTATTCCGATTTCAGATCTATCTATAATCACCGAGAATAATACAATACTTTTCCAATTTAATTGACTTCGTAGCTTTAAAATTACAGAAGTTCGGCATAGTATTTCGGTTGCCCTGGTATATTAGTGTACATCAAAATCAATTCAACTTTTAATTAAAACTCAGTTTCCTGCCAACCGCTTTATTTCAGTCTGGGAGATTTTATACTTGAACGCACAAGAAAGTTAAAGACATTTAATCAAATCCGGTCAAGTTGTACATTCATACATACGAACAGACAGTATTGTTGGATTTTCTCCAAACAGAAGTTTGCTGCAGTTTCTCAATAACATAATTTACTGTTCGTAAATAATCATGTCCTATTTCCTTGTTTTAAAAAAAAGTATACAATCTTAAATTACGTTATCCCCCAAGAGTAGTATTTCATTTACGGTAAACCATTACAGTCTATAACTAGATTTGTAACAAATTTATTTTAATGCGGAAATTAAATTTTACTTGTTCTGCGAGTGCGAAGTTATTTTTAATATTATTTTAAAAACATAGCAAATAACTAGATTTACAACAAATTTGAATGGAATCTAGTGCAAAGTATAAATTTCACGCGTTTTATGATTAGGTATAACACACCCGTGATTTGTTCACTACTTCTTTAGTAATTAAAGCCACAGCGTTAAAAGTATTGTTAAAATTTAGATATGCAACAAATTCGACTGCAATCTAATGAAAAGTTTAAATTTTATGCGTTTCATGTTTTGTTTATACATAATTCATCGGTGATGTTTTTACTATATTATTGGTTCTTATTGCCACAGCATTAAAAATATTGTTAATAAGTAGATTTACAACAAAATTCGACTGCAATCTAATGAAAAGTTTAAATTTTATGCGTTTCATGTTTTGTTTATACATAATTCATCGGATATTTTTACTATATTATTGGTTCTTATTGCCACAGCATTAAAAATATTGTTAATAAGATTTACAACAAAATTGGACTGGAATCTAATGCAGAGTGTAAATTTTACGCGTTTTATGATTTTGCACAACACACTCATGTTATATTCAGAATTTCTAAAGTTATTAATTCCACAACGTTAAAAATATTGTTAATAACTAAAATTGCAACAAATACGACTGCAATCTTATGCAAAGTTTAAATTCTACTTGATTTGTGATTGAACATATAAACACAGAAGCTATTTTCGACATTTCTGATATTATTAATCCTAAAACGTTAAAAATATTGTCAAGAACTACAATTATTGCAATTGGCATCCAATGCTAAATTTAAATTTTACTTGTGTTATGATTATGCACAACAGACTCACGTTACATTCAGAATTTCTAAAGTTATTAATCCTACAACGTTAAAAATATTGTTAATAACTACAATTGAAACAAATTCGACTGCAATCTAAGGCAGAGTTCAAATTTTACTTATTTTGTGATTGTACATATCACACAAAAGCTATTTTAGACATTTCTGAACTTAATAATCCTAAAATTTCTGAAGTTGTTAATGCCAGAACGTTAAAAATATTGCCACCAGCTAGATTTGCAACAAACTCAATATGGATTCTATGCAAAGTTTAAATTTTACGCGTTTTATGAATATGCACAACACACTCATGTTATATTCAGAATTCTAAAGTTAATACCAGAACGTTAAAAACATTGCTTATACCTAGATTTGTAACCAATTTAATTGGAATATGCAGAGTTTAAATATTACGCGTTCTATGATTGTGCATATCACACCGTTGTTAATTTTTACTATTTCATTGTAGATAATCAAGCTTAGTCATAATTTAATTATGAAGTTATTTTTTTCGCAAGCGAAAAAAATTGGAAGTTGTAATATTATAATCCAAACAGAACTATTCTTTTTATAAAAATATGTATTGTCCTTGTAATACAATGCCATTATCTTTTCTCATCACCGAGTCCATAATTAAGTTTATGAACTGTGGAGCTAGATTAATTGGCTTATAAAATAATTTTTTATTACCACTCTAACAATATTTCAACATTTTATGACTGTGAGTTTATGTATTATGTTTAATTCTGCTAATGACTCGCTTGATTTAAGTGTTATTTAGAATGAACTTTACTGAGTTTAGTTACAACCGTATTTGAAGATTCTCTCTCTACTATTACTGTCAACAATAATTTATTTACACTCTGAGTCTGACTTATTTGATCTTTTGCACCAACCTTAGCTGCTTATGGATTGCAATATATATAAAACGAATTTTATATTCCAATATAACACACAATAAGTGAATTCGGGGTAAATCTATCGTCGTCGCTTGGCTAGAATGCCGAGCCAATATAAGTTTTCGGTAAATATTTGCAAATGTAGGTTGGCGGACTTCGGGTATTTTGCATAGTTGCAATATAAAATATGTCATACGTAGGTGTATTAAGTATTTTACCTTGACTAAAAGTAATATTGGGTGGAGCTTATCGAAGCGAGCTTAAAGAAGCTTAGCTTTTAATATTGTATTATTAAAAATATTTTCGAAAAACGTCTTCTAAATTAATAACAAAATGTACCTTTTGAATTGAAGGTCTTTTTGTGTTTAATATTTAATTTTTATTATTATACACGTTTTTATGAATTAAAATATATGTTAACTAATTAAGCACACACATTTTTTGATAATTCACTAATACTTTGGTTATTTTGCCCATAAACGATCATGCACCATTACATAATTATTGAATTTTAAATATCATTAAATTTTGATTATTTAACTTTCAATTTAACTTGAATATACGCTGTTGTAATCCGGTTTTGTTTACAAATAGGAACACAAAACAAAATACTGTTGTTTAATCGCAATGTTTTGCAAATTACATTATGCTGGTAAGTTTCCTTATAAACAATGGCACAGTTTAATCCTTAGCTTAGCCAGTGTTTAAGTAGACTACGGAAAATTGACTCCGACCACATTCATAATAAACGATTACTCCATGTCATTTATTAACGAATTTTCAATTGGTCAAAGCATGTGAATATCTAAAAACGTAAACTGTAAATTGCATATGGATAAAAAGTTCACACTATATTATACAGGGTGTCCCAGATTACATTTCCAGCATAGGGATCTATTAAATTAGTTGAATTATTTCTTAGTATGAGAGGAACCACAATCAATTTTTAAAAGGACAAAATTCCTCGTATTTCAGATATTATAGCAAAAAATATGAAAATGTTCCTTTTTGTCTTAATCAATAGATCAATTTTATTTGTACTTTCTGAGGTATTTTTTAATGTAGAAGGTAACTGTTATTTTAGAATTTTTTTTATCACTTGCCATTTTTGAGATATTACCGCTATCTTCATTTTTTCTTATGGGCTGCGAAGTAGTTAAATGTGTTTTATTTTTCTCTTTTTAGTTTTTA
The DNA here is from genome assembly GCA_947652605.1 of Elmis aenea. NCBI lineage: Eukaryota > Metazoa > Arthropoda > Insecta > Coleoptera > Elmidae > Elmis > Elmis aenea. The sequence continues at coordinate 19,113,563 of OX393584.1, forward strand.
ATGAGTTATTACTTGCTATATCTATTTTTATAAATAAGTCACAAAATTAAGAAAAATCGTATTTTACCCATCACTTATAAAGTTATCTATGAAAATAAAAACAAAAAACTAATTAAAAGTCAAATGACAGCATCAATCGTGTGCGGTATCATTTATTAGAATTTTATATTGATGATGCTGTCATTTAATTAGTTGTTTTTTGTTTTTATTATCATACGAGTAGATAGCTTGATAAGTGATAAGTAAAATACGATTTTTCTTGATTATGTGACATATTTATAAAAATAGATATAGCAAATAATACCTCATTAAAAAGAGAAAAACAAAACACATTTAACTATTTCATAGCCAACTTCGCGGCCTATAAGAAAAAATGAAGTTAGGAGTAATATCTCAAAAATGGCAAGTGATAAAAAAAAATAAAATAACAATTACCTTCTTTATTAAAAAGTACCCTCAGAAAGTGCGAATAAAATTGATGGTTAAAACAAAAAAGCTACGAGAAAAAAAAAAGAAATTCGACATTTTCAATTTTTTTGCTATAACATCTGAAGGACGAGGAATTTTGTACTTATAAAAATTGATTGTGGCTCCTCTCATACTAAGGAATAATTCATCTAATTTAAGCAAACCTGTATCTCTTATAATAAGCGAGATCTCCATGCTGGAAATGTAATCTGGGACACCCTGTATATGCAATTTATTTGTCTCCTCAAAGCTTTTCAAAAATGAATATACACCAGTTTTATGTTAACTGGTCTAAAAAATAAAATACAGAGAGTAAGGATTTAAAAAATGAACACTTTTAATTCGTGAATTCCTGTGTGAATCTTGCAGTGTGGGCCTTAGCTGCATCATGATGAACACCTTTCCCCCCCCCCCTTTAGAACAAAGTTTGGAATTCTTTCTTCCACCAAACGCTTCAACACTACTTCGACAAATTTGATATTTTTACTTTTGACGGCACTCGGATAAGCTGTAACGGTCTTCTTTCCGACCAATATGAGTTGGGAACCGATCCTCTCCTATGTTTCATAAATCCAAGTTTTGGACACGGTTTCACAATCTCTGACGTAACAAATCTTGCATTTCCCATTGCAATAGTCCACTCTGAGCCAAGCCTAATCCAGTGACATCTGCAGCTGTATTCTGTAACTTTGGATTTAACGGAAATGCAAGTTCATTACCACCTTGGCAATAGCACCTACTTCTACGAAAAGCGATTCTCTAACCCCCCGGTGGTAACTCACAGCGAGTTTACGCAAGTTAAAGTTGGGTATACTATTTTAGGAAAGAGTACACACAAGTAAAATGTGCTTAACGCGTATTTGTTTAAAAATTATCGCCTTTTAAGTTTGTACACTCTTTCTTACGTTAGTAGTTTTTTTATAAAGTTTGGATAGACTTTGTTTCTATTTTTATATTACACAACGATTTTGTAAAGTTTTCTTATCTTATAGTTTGTTTAATGAATTAATTTTGTTTTCCCAAATCTCCGTAGATGACCTTTTGGATTGTCTTTGGGTCGACTCCGACTGCTTTGGCCATTTGACGTTGACTTGGCTGTACATTCTGGAGATCTTCTTTTTGGCTTCGCGAGTTACCTTTTTAGGTTTCCGTTTGGAAGGCAAAAGAGGAATGTTTTCGACCTCGAATTGACGCCGTACATCTTCATAGTGGATCACATTTTGTATTGCACCGAAACTGATAACAATTCCAAAGGATTTTAACTAAGCTGGGATGATTCTTCAGGAATAACCTTGCGTAAGAAGAATTTTTACAGTAGTCTGTTTCCAGCGATAAAAATTTGGAATTTTTTGGCTCATAACTTAGAAAATTGACAGACACAAAATCAAAAGTATAAACAACAATTAATTATGCGGTATTGTAAACGTGTTCATTTCTTAAGTCCTCACCCTCTGTGTTTAGCATTTTATGCAGCTTTTGACAATTTTCTCTCAATCCGTTAAGAAAGTACAAAATTAAAGAAAATTTATTGTAAACATACTTTAATTAATTATATGTACATTTGTGTGCTAAAACACGAAAAGGATGAAAATTCAATCTTTTGTTATACTAATAACCTGTTTCAGTGCATTAAAAAGTTTAATATTTACTTTCCTTCGAACTAATATTAAAATTTAATAAGAAACTCGAGCTCTTAAGTAGATCGTACGGATATCAAGTACTTGCACAAAATTATTATTTCTAATAAATTTGTAATTTACGTTTTTAGGGCCTTAATACTTCCCCTGATTTAAAATTTTATGCATGATGCCGTTTAGAAATTTATATTGGCCCGAAGCCGGGTTGTGTCAAACTAGATTTAAATTAATTTAATACAAATTTAATAGCCAGTGTTCGGAACCTGTTCTTATTAAAATTTTATTTACGTGGCTATAAACAAAATGAAAATCGTTTTAATTTTATGAACGTTAACTGAATGTTCTCAGTCGAAGCAGCAAGGGAAATAAAACCAAGGGAACTATTTAATAACGGTAGTGTACACAAAAAAAACGACGAATTAAACTTAAAACATCGTTCGAACAAATTAACACGACGTTCTACGAAAAACTCCAGTAGCTCTCATTAATTTTGCCCTCTTTAACGATAACTTTATCTTGTTTTTATTTTAAGTCGTCTACCTTAACGTGCTACATTTTTTGTTGGCGTTTGTAACAAAAGGACGAAACATGCATTTATTTAATTATTATAAAAAAGCAAAAAAAAAGTATACCAGTAGACGTCAACTGTCGTTCACCTTGGGGCTCCCTCGCTGGTTTCACACAAATTTTCGCAAACTATTGACATATGAAATCGAAAGTGGACGTTTTTAATTAACTATTAAATGGTTTAACTCAATTAAATAATTGAATCGAAACCAACTTTATTTAATTAGAATAACCTCTTATGACTTCAATACATTTTGCTAAGCTTTTGGAAGCTTATACAGGGTGTCCCAGATTACATTTCCAGCATGGGAATCTCGCTTATTATAAGAGATACAGGTTTGTTTAAATTAGATGAATTATTCCTTTTTTACCCAACACTTATCAAGTTATCTATGAAAATAAAAACAAAAAACAACTAATTAAATGTCAAATGACAGTTACCGTTTGTCTGCGCTATCATTTATTAGAATTTTACATCATTGTTTTGTAATTCGATAGTCTTTGTAGTAATTGTTATAATGATGGCAACATTTAAAAATAGCGATTAATTTGACATGTTGAGATGCTACATTCTTTGCCATAAAAACTGTGAAGAAGCTAAGCGAATATAATTAGAGCTATATCCCGAGAAAATTCAACGAAGGATGCGTAATTACAAAAATTTGGAAATAAATTTAAAAATATATGGTTTTTTCGACAAACCAACCAAAAATCCAAAACAAATCAATAATTAATTAGAATTATTTATTTTACACACTTTCTATTATAAATAATGTGGCATTTCAACATACAAAATTTTTAATTAGTTGTAAATGTGCTCATAATTATATGATAACAAATTTGCTACAAAGACTATCGAATTACACAACAATACTATAAAATTCTAATAAATGATACAGCAGACAAATGGTAACTGTCATTTGACACATAATTAGTTGTTTTTTGTTTTTATTATTATAGATAGCTTGATAAGTGATAGGTAAAATACGATTTTTCTTGATTTTGTGACCATTTATAAAAATAAACGTAGCAAGTAATATCTCATTTTAAAGAGAAAAAAAAGCACATTCAACTATTCCATAGCCAACTTTGCGGCCCATAAGGAAAAATGAAGTTAGGGGTAATATCTCGAAAATGGTAGGTGTTAAAAATAATCTAAAATAACAGTCAAATTCTCCATTAAAAAGTGCCTTGAGAAAGTACAAATAAAATTGTTCTAATGATTAAGACAAAAAAGTTATGAGAAAAAAAAGAAATTGGACATTTTCATATTTTTTGCTATAAAATCTGAAGCACGAGGAATTTTGTACTTTTAAAAATTGATTGTGGCTCCTCTCATACCAAGGAATAATACATCTAATTTAAACAAACCTGTATCTCTTATAATAAGCGAGATCCCCATGCTGGAAATGTAATCTGGGACACCCTGTATGACTAAACCTTTAAAAAGTTCCTTGAACGCGAGTTTAAAAACACGTCGAATGCACTTTCCAATTTCTATAGATTCTTCTTTTTAATCGGGTCCTCTTTTAAGTACCTTTCGGTGTCGAGGTATATTTTCCTAATTTTTTGTTATATTTTTCCTTCCTTTCATCTCTCCAGGAGTCCTCTTCTTTCTTGTCTAGGACTCAATTCGTTTTATCATTCTTTTCTTGGTCTTCCTCTACTTCTTATTCTATTCCACTATTGCATACCTGCTTTCTAGCATGGGTAGCTAATATCCCAGCCATCATAATTGTTTGGGCTCTATCTTTCACTCCTAGGTTTTTCCTGATTTTATCGTTGCTAATCTTATGTATTAGTCTATATCCTTTATTCTGCTCAAAAATCGAATCCGTTGGGTCTATATCCTTCGTTTTTGATTTTTTTTAACGCCCAAGTTTCCAAAATAAAAATTGGTACGTACACTGTATTAAATAATAATAATAATAATAATAATAATATACGGCTTTATTTCCACATTTTTAAATAAACAAAATACAACAAATAAAAAAGATTTTTTTTGGGGAAAATCGCAAGGCGGGGTTCAGCGTTGTCCACAAGACAGCTGTTCTGCCACCCAACCTTGAAGCTGAATACAACAAGCACATAAACATATTGACGTGTTGCAGCACTGAACCGACGTGGCCCGACACTTACCAGCAAGAAACTAGTTGAATGACGATAGCAGTAGGTGTTTATGAAATTTAATTTTAAATAAGTTCAAAGGTAAACCTTTAAATAAAGGGTCTATACTGTTATAAATTTTGGTAATTGTATATGAAAAACACTTTTTGAAGAATTCTGTTTTATGGTGAGGAGGGGTTAGTGTACCTTTGAACCTAATATTTAAAGTATGCACATCTTCACGATATTTAATTTTACTATAAAGATAAGGAGGCGTATGGGAAATAATCAACTTGTGATAGAAAAATAAATACTCGTGTCTTAGTTTATTTTGACATCTCCTTACTTATCAAGTATTTTTTATCTTGATTCTTAAAACGTTAATTTCTCAGTTACCCACATGCAAAAGAAATGAAATTTGTAGAAGCTAAGTGCGGTGAACAGAAAATATAGTCGAGAACCATTCTATTTTTTGGCCACATACTGTTTTTTTTTAAAATAAATTTTCAAGTATCAATTCCATATCTACGCGCTACATTTCTGAAAAAACAGTATGGTCTGATTTTATGCACCATCGTTAAATAAGGTCCTCCATTATTCACCAAACAAAAACCAAAAATTTCTTTTGGTTCAACTCTGATTTGGGAACCGTTTTATATTTTAAACAGTCCATTTTTCATCACAAGTTAGTTTGTTAAGTTCTCTTTTATCCTACCGTGTAGAGGTGTAAAAGTGTACGAAGTGTCTCCACCCCCGCCTGTACCTCCATGTTAGCTCTTTTTTCTTAAGTATCTTGGCTATCTCCCCATTTGAGATTCTTCTGGGTCTTCCTCTTTTTCTTCTTTTGTTAACACCATCCTTACATATTTGTTTCACTATTCTACTTTCTACATTCTTGTGAGATGACCAATCCACCTTTTGAATTTTGTTCCCCATAGAATCAACTTTGAACCAACCTCGTATAATCTTATTGTTAATTTTGTCCCTTCTAGTTACATCTGCAGTCGCTTTTGAATATTTCATTTCACTCGCTAGTTCTTTTTCTTAAAGCGCTTAATAAGAGCCGTGACTTATACTTTATGCATTGTTTAAAAAAATGATACCAAAAGGATTGGCCCTCTACAATATTCTGAAAGTCTTCTACTTTGCTGATATATTTCAGTTTCCTATTCCATATGTAGTGACCCAGTATACTGCGACTGTAGAAAATACAAAGTAAAGTACCGATTAATGTTGTTTCCTTTGATCGAATCGCGTTACTGGTATCTCTAAAACGTCTACCGGAATTCGTTCGCCGTTTGTTCTCAAGGATTAAGAATATCGAGAGCATGATCTCGCGTCTTAAAAGTTGAGCGCTTCTCACAAATTCGTCGGTCGCTTTTCCGATAGATTATCATGCAGATTGCTGATTGCTAAAGTTCGTATGCGCGAAAAGGTCGGACGCGATAAGAGTTAGCGAGAACGAGCACTGTATTGGGATTAGACGGAAGTTATGGCCGACAAGTCACTGAAAGCTCTAGGATAACGTATAGCTGTCTATCTGACCAAGAACTGCGATACCGACAGATTTATAAGACTTAAGCAGACTGAACACACTTTATTCTTGTACATGTAACCTTCAAGGAGTCCCGTGAATCCTTAAACCTTTATGTAGTATTAAGGTTTGATATATGAACCTTGAAATCGTTCTATCGATTACTTGTTGCTGCAATTTTATAATTTATTATACATTTCCACACCCTGTTTGTATTGCGTTGTAACATATATTTCGCCCTGAAGAATTAAAACTTTGATTGAATTTTTATGCTTACAAAAAAATATTTTGCAATCTTAAGCATGTTTTTCCTCATTGGATATAACCTCAAGCCACCTCTCAGGCAACTTTTTGCCCTTTTCCCTTCTGGTAAAACTTTAAGTTCTTTCCATCAAGATGATTTTGTAAGCTTCGCAATAAGTAGAAGCCTGAAGGTGCAAGGTCCGGGGAGTATGGAGGTTGTGCCATGTTTTCCAACCAAGTTCCTCCAATATTTTTTTTAGGAGGTGAAGGGAGCCGTGTGTGAATGGGCACAATCCTGATGCTCGTCGGCGCTGTGTACATGTAAGATCCTCAAACGGACGTAAGTTTTCTTCTGTCAAACAATTTTTCTTCCTAATCTTCTTCCTCAAGATTTCTCTTCTGCATTGCATAGTACACTTCATTCCTCCAGAATCTTCTACTGTCTTCCTTTTATAGCCCAAGTGATCTACCATATCAATATGTTCCGGTCTGCTCTTTTGACATGTTTCCACCATATTAATATTTTTTTATACATAAAGTTTAGAACAATTTTCTCCATTTCCATACTTTTACCAATTTTAAAAATGTTCAACCGTTTTTATTCTGGTGATCTTTCAACCTCTTCTCTAAATTTAAACTTTGGTTGCAGCGATCTAGCTTTTATTTTTTCTGTGTACGGCCCAGTTCTCCGCTCCGTCATTCACAATGCTTTATTTTACATAGAAATTTACATACTTTTGGAGTGTGTAACATAAATTTCAAATAAAAGTATGATGAGAATAGTAAATTCTGTGAAAATAGGAGATTAAAAAAAGTATCTTGGGAAGTGTAAAGTTATCTACATTAAAGGTCCTTACAACAAAAGGGGATTCACATCCAAGTTTAGTGTTACATGCATTTGAGTGCATGTGCAAATATTTTATTTACAATTTGAGATCACTGTAATGAAGTTACTTCACTAACGAGGTTCATGGTAAATTGTTGATCAAAATATCATAGTTTGAGTTGTAGCGGAGATCCTTCGATTATTAATCACATCGTAAATAAGCGGTGCTGCGCTTATCAAGTTGAACATGTGTTCCACGAAATGCAGTTAGTAATAATCTATGAGGCGATGATACGATATCCCTTAATAAGGCATGTGGAGCTTATAAAGTAAATTGCGCGCACATAAACCACCGTGTTATATGTTCAGTATAACAAGTCTTTGTTATGGCCCTACAGGTTGTTTACTTTATGGACTGAAAGTTAGTGTTTATTGTTATTGACAATATTAACGATGTTACTTAATGACAAGAGAAAAGTTCAGAAGGGCATTAATAACTTTATAAAGGAATCATTAAACTTGTAAATGAGGCTCCAAATGTACTTCGGCTGCTAACGCAATCATATGTCTGCTGTGTTTTGCTGTAACGCAATTTCCAGAATATTCATTGTATTTGCGCTTGTAATTATTAAATTGTATTTGCTTTGCCAGCGTAATTTGCTAACTGTTAATGAATGACGAGTTTCCCTCAAAAGCTTAGAAACCCATTGATGGAATAATGTCGTTTTTAACGATATTTTCAACAGCAACTCACAAAATGTACCTGACTGTTTAATACGAGAACCAAACAAAATTTTTCAAATATAAAAACACTAGACTAGACAGTGAAAAAAACATCTGTAGGGAAACGTGGGGCAGAATGAGGTATTAACCGTTTTAGGATTTACATTATATATCAAATATTATCGTTTTTGTGATGTAAATCCATTTATTATCAAATAAAGAAGTGGTCGCGATTTTTGTATAACAAGTTGAACGAAATGCATAAAATTTGACCCTTTTTACCCCATTCGTGGGCAAGACGGAGTACTTTTCTTTTTTTAGAATTAAAATGTGAAATGTAACTTTTTCTCAAATGAAAAATCATTTTTTACAATAAACACAAATGTGTACAGCATCGTCTTCATCAATTTCAACTCCTGCACCAGAGTTGTGAGCTTATTTTGGGCAAAATAAAACAACTCATTCAGCGTTTTTTAGAATGATCATGACAATATAATCATCTTTTTGTGTCTTTTGTGTCTTCTCTGTTACTACATGATGGAGTAATGGAACGATTTGAGGTATAAGGTCTACAGGTTTTGCTAATTTTGGTGGGTGCTTTTTATGAAAGGCATGCACCAGGAGCACAATTTTAGCTCATACAGTCGTCGTAACGTAACGGAAAAATACTGACATGAAACTCGATGACAAAGACGGAATTAGAACCTAATGAAATACTCTAATATCACAGTATACTAATATATCATCTAAATGTAGCTCAGTTTTACCTACATGCAATGAGAGACGTATCCAGTATTGTAAAATCATCACAAAATATAACATAATACACAAATTAATTACACACAAATATTTGTGGCCTATTATTGTATAGTAGTAGCTCATCCTGTATGAACGAGTTTTAAATGGTTTTGGAAAATTACACCACTTACAGGCATAAAATACAGGCTGAACCCCGTTGTGCTCCACTATCCCATTATGCCCTGTTCCCCTGCCTAAATTTTTTTTTTACATGTGATTTAAGATTTTATTGTAAAAGTTAAGTTAGTTAGACCTCAGTTTATTAATTTCTTAAAATAGGTAAAGTAGAGAATAAATGGTGTTCACAAGATCATTTTGCTGTTAAAAATACACTTAAAAATGTCTATAAAACCACCTATGCGGTAATAGAGTATCAATTACGGTTATA